>PVLD010003923.1:67288-133851 GCA_004027595.1 Dinomys branickii
TACTATCTTCTCTATAATTTGGTATTTCCTTTAATGTTTTTGTGTTAACTAATGTGAAGATAACTATGTAATACAACATCCAGTGCTAATTCCCTACTATATTCTGTATAACTTTGTATTTTCTGTATTGTTTATGGCTTTTCTGGTTCATATGTCTCCATTCTTTTGTCTTTAAAATAAAATTAAAAAAAAAAAAGAACCACCCAATCACAGCCACCAAATAAAACTCAGTGTCTGAGAGTTTAATCTACAGCTTGCTGTGGCTACTCAGAGTAGCTGCAAAAGAAACAACCCGCAAAAATATGACAAGGTGCCACTAACGAGAGAGTTTTAGCCTAATTACTGGTGCTTCCATTTGAAATGAAATTGAATTTAATGTTTCTGTATTTTTATTATAGGACAGAAGCTACAGAAACTGTTACAAATCAACTTCTAATTAAAAGTTTGGGGCTGTTGGTAAACAATAATTATTTTTTAGTAATGTAGTACTTAGAGTTCAGTGAGAAAATGAAAGAAACTATAAATCTGAGAACACAGTCAAAAGAAGGCTTTCAACACACTGCGACCAGCAGGGTTTAGAGAGTAAGGAGACTTGTTAGAACGCTAATGAGGACAGATGAATAGTCTTTTATGGATGACCTGTGCTTGAAGATAGCAGCGTGACAGGCTGCCCTTGAAAATGAGGATGAGAGGCGAGGTGAGGAGGGTTTGGGCCTCGTTACATTCACAGAGGGAGGGGAGACCGCCAAGATACCAATAAGGAAAATTATTGGATATAAATATGTTCCATAAATACCCCGGTGATTTTCCAACTCAAACTAAGACTGAGTTGGTGCTGAGGTTGTAGATCTGAAGTAAATCATTTCCTTCTATGCACAAAAACCTGGATTCAATCCCAGCTCTGCACACAAAACAAACAAACAAACAAACAGAAACCCAGAAGAATCTGGCTTGGATCTCCCACCTGCCTGCCAGACGGATGGGCAGTGTCACCATCCTGGGAACACATGCTCCCCCTCTGAGAAATGTGCCAGAATTCTGGAACTCAATGGCCACAGCAGGCAGGTCCATCCTGAAAGGCCCAGCCCTTACCCAGCAGGTGGCACTGTCATTACTGACCCTGCCCAGTTTTGCCACTGAAACTCTGCCCTCCTCGAAACACAGTCTTCCTTTCTAATCACAGCTCTAGGAAATGACCACAGCCTCAGTGGCCTAAAAGCAGGACAAATCAGTTCAGAAGATCAGGAATCAGATGGACCTTACTGACCTCAAACCCAGGTGTCAGCATGGCTGTGCTTCTTTCTAGAAACCACAGGAGAGAACTCATTCTCTGATCTTTTCCACCTTCTAGAGGCTGCCTGCGTTCCTTTAGTCAGTGGCGACTTCTTCCATCTTTTCCCTGTTTATTTCTGTTTTAAGACAGGGTCTCGCTATGTATTCCAGGTAGGCCTCAAACTCAAGGCAATCCTCCTGCCTCAGCCTCCCCAGTGGTGGAATTACAGGTGTGCACCACCACACCTGGCTTTCCCCCATCTTTAAGACCAGCAAGGGCAGGTGCGGTCTTTCTCACAATGAGAAATCCCAGCTTAGGTTCTGACTCTCCTGCCTCCTCCCCACAGACAGACACCTGTGACAGCTCTGGGTAATCTGGGTGTCCTCCTTGTTTCAGAGCCAGCCTTTATTATCCGTTTCTTTAACTGAACATGGTCATAGCTTCCGGGGATTAGGCTGCAGACATCTTTGGAGGGCAGGTGATTTGCCGACCACAATCTGTATGACAGAGGGTCCATGTTCAGTCATCTTTTACTGCTCCCAGGCTTTTTTTTTAACTGCAGGGAATACTGTAAAAATAGAAATACTTCTTTTTATTTATTTTTTATTTTGTCTTTTTGAGACAGGGTCTCACTATGCAGTTCAGGCTGGCCTTGAGCTCACTTTGTAGCCCAGGCTGGTCTCTAACTTGCAGCAATTCTCCTGCCTCAGCCTCCTGAGTGCTGGGATTACAGGAATGCGCCACCGCGCCCCACCTAGAAATACTTTCAAAATATACTGGGACAACTGGATCTGGGGCAGCTGTACGGGAGGGAAAGATCTGTTATTCATTAATCAGTCGCTCCTACTTCCATCCAGTCTCCGAAGTGCTCCCTCCCCTGGCCCAGTGTATTTCCATCTTAGCCAAGCATTAGCTGCCCTTGTGTTCCTGGTTTCTTCTTTCTGTGGAGCAGCCTGGTGTAACTCCTCCTCGCTCGTGACACTTGATGAAGAGTCCAACCAAGCAGAAAGTGCTAGAACTCAACTCAAGTTGGCTTAAACAAAGGAAAATGTCTTTTTTTTCCTTTTTTTGGTCCCACACAACTGAAAAGTTCAAAAGAAGCATTGGTTAGTTTCAGTAATAGCTGGATCCAAGGCTAACCGGCTCTAAACTTCTTTAGGCCCTTCAGAGCAGCCCCTGAACATAGCAAGATTCCTTCATCTTTCCCATAGTACAACCAGCTGAAACACACTTTATAAATTTCTATAAATATAAATCCATAGAGATTTCCTTAGACCTACTAAAGATCTGCTTGAAAATATTGCAGAAGTGCTAGAAAAAAATAGAATGATTTTGCTTGCAATGGAAAATAGAGGAAATTGTCAGCCTACTATTTACTATGGCTTGAATACAAAATTTAAACAGTATGTGTAAGTCCTTGTGCAAATATAAACAGCTAAAAGGATTAAGATAAGGAGGTACTATTCTTCTAAAGATTTTCAAAGGATAAACTCATGCATCCCTATTCAGGGAAAGGGTGTCCTATAAAGAGTTCACTTCTAAATAAAATTTCTCTTTCATCTTCCTATAACTGGCGGGCTGTATGTTACTTCCTAAGCATAATACCCTATAAGGTAGTAGCTCTGATGGCTTAAACACAAAATTATGTTCTCACATTAAAATATCTTAGAGAAAAATGATGGAAAAGTTAATATCAAATGTTTTGAGACAAAAAAAAAAAAAAGCCAGGCATGGTGGCATACGCCTATAATTCCAGCACTTGGGAGGCTGAGGCAGGAGGATCTTTGCAAGTTCAGGACCAGCCTGGGCTATAAAGTGAGTTCGAGGCCAGCCTGAACTGCATAACAAGACCCTGTCTCAAAAAGACAAAAAAATCCCCCCCAAAAACAGATGTTTTGGTGGATGGCTAAATCAGTATTATACCAAAAGGAGAAAGAAAGGAAGAAGAAAAACCTGGAAGGGAGAGAGGACGAGGAGGAGCAGGACTTGGAGGCTGGGGACATAGCTCAGTGGAATAAGCACCTGCCTGGCAAGGAGGACCAGGACTGAGAAGACACAAAAGAGAGAAGAAGGAATCAACAAAGGACACTGCAAAAAAGCAACCAACAGAGAACAAGAAAAGCCAAGTGTTCAGTATTTGGGCAATGAAGTGCAGGAAGAATATCAAGGAGGAAACTGTGGAACTGTGAAAGGTCTGAGAAATTGTCTGTTATCTGATACTGATTTCATAATATGCAGCTCATTAATAACCCTCACAAGAGAAGTTTTGGTGAGGTCGTGAGAATGAGAACGGCAGAGAAGTTTTGCTACAAAAGTGAACAGAAATGAGATAGTAGTTATTGGTTGGAGAAATGGAGCCAAAACAAGAATTTGTCTCACGGTGGTAGAAGCAGGAGCGGGTTTGGTTGCTGGTGTGAATTACTGAGTGGAAAGGAGACAGGTAACGAGAGGGGAAGACTTTCTGGAGCAGTACCTTCAAACACCCTGAGTGCTGTGAGCTCGGCTGCAATCAGCTATAGGTAAAACAGGAACAGAGTTGGTTGATGGCAGTAGGCTCAAAAGCAGGCTGAGAAAGCATCCTCCTACACGAGGATGGTGGGGATATCTAGGCCCATGTCAGAGTATATCTAGTTTCTTAATGAAGAAAAAGAAGGACGAAGTATGGATGTACGGATGCAGCTATCTTTGCACTTTGTTCCACATAGAGAAAGTTTATCAATTATCTCCACTTCGGAATTCACAACTTTTATGTATTTTGCAAAGGGCAAACACAGAAGTTAGTGAGCACTCTCATTAACTTGAAAGAAGACCTTTAGACTCTTCCCTGAGACATGTGAATATTACAGCTCTTAAGTCATAGATATTTAATCTTTATGACCAAGTTCCAACTTTAATCTGGAGTTTCCTAATGTTAATGACAAAAAGAAGTTAACGCTCTACACATATACTTTGCATCCTTAAGGCCACGATGGTCTTCAAGTCACTCTTCTAGTAAATTTCCATTAGGGTTCACCGTAGCTCCATGAGGGTCATTAATACAGCCCTTGTTCATGACAAGTTTTCACAATAAAGTTTAAGTTTGCCTTTCACACAAGTTTGTTCTTTAATGATTTGAAGGTATGTCCAGTCCAGATTTCTAACAAGCATTGCACAGAATCCTCCCTTTACTTAATTGGTCCAGAAAGATGTTCCTTGGAAAAGGGTTTCTTGATCATAGATTTTAGAAATACCTTAAACTCTGTCTCCCTCTTGGTGATGTCCAATATGAATTAGATATTAAAGATTTGAAGAAATCTTCAGATAATCTGGAAACTTTTGAAACCCAGTATGTCCTATATTTTACTAAAGGACTCATTCAAAGTGAACACAAATGTACTCTGAAAAGGATTAATTTGTAGCTACTCTTTGGCAAAAACACAGTATTACATAAAAATTTGAAATATTTTGAATGTTATCCTAATATTTAAGATAGTGAGTGTGAAGCATACTTTAGCATGTTCTATTCCCCTTACATATTTTATTTGTACATGGAAAACACAAACATTACCTTGTTGTGCCACTATTACCTTTCACACACCTGCTATGAGATGCATGTTGAATGCTACAAAATTAGAGAATGGCTCTCCTGAAGAATTTCCTATATCCAACGAAGTGCCTCCCTAAAGTAGGTGTTGCTAACATTGACCATTTTCAACTGTATTCTACCTCACAACCACATAAAGTATAAAAACTTATACTTCCACAGATCCCTTCTTAGATGACACCGAAGACCACAGCCAGTCAGTGAGCTGAATTGCTTACATCGCTTCTAAGCCAATGCCTATGACAATGTGACCTTTTCCTCTTTTTCTATTCAACCAAAGATATAGTGGGTTGATAACTGGTGATCAACTTATAACCCCCAGCTGAACTGAGTAAGCATAGTACTGGGTGTGAGGGTCCCACCTGGGGATTGTTGCCAGCAGCATAAGAGGCAGAACTGGAGAAGGAAAAGTTATGGCTGTTGGGAGCTGGTGGATGCTGTCGGTTGGAGCTCGTCATGCTGGCTTTCCTGATGAATGTGGCTGTTTTCATCCTCCTAGGAGCTCAGGACCTCGCTGGCACTGAGAATGGCTTTGGTTCACTTTGGGAGAGCTCCGGTGCTCACTTTGAACATCGCTCCAGAAGGGAAGATGGTGCAATTCTGGTCTCCTAGAGAAGCCTGCTGCATTGACTACCCTGATGGGAACTCGGCCATCTTGATCATCGGAGGAGCTCAGGACCTCACTGTTGCTGAGGATGGCTGTGGTACCCTTTAGGGGAGCTCTGGTTCTTCTGCGTCACTTCCCAGCTCCAGTGCAGATCCCTCAGCCTGCTAGCACAGATCCTTCATCCCACGGGCACAGACTTCCTGGATTCTACCGCTGACCTCTGGGCCTTTGAAGCAGATCCGTAAAACAGGCCTGCATGAGATATTGCTGTGGGCTCTGGGCCTCCAGGTGGATTCGTGGGAGGCATAGTTATGAGCTCTAGGTCCTCAGCTGGATTCATTCAGGACATTGTTGCGGGACTCAGGCCCTCAGCTGGATTCCTTGGCCTTAGTGTATGGACAGATTTCCTGCACTCTTTCATACTTTGTTCTTTGGGTGACTATTATAAATAATCACATGAAGTATGTGTCCTGTATTATATTGTTCCCTTGCACAATAAGCCCCAAACCAACACAAAAGACTTACACAGAGCTAACAGAGCAGCACAGCTATCTCATCATTTATAAAACCATTTCTCCAGACTCAAATAGATTGTGTATTAATAAAAAATAAACTGTTGTATTGTTAAGTGACTAAGCGTTATTGTGGGTTTAGCTATGCTGACTAACATACTGTTCCACTTACACAGAGAAGGGAATACAGATGAACGGATCGTAAGCCTCCACCCTCATGAGAAGTAAAGAAAAATGGTTTTCTCCATATTTTATATCCCATATATGTATGAGCATACATCACTGATCTGTGCACCAGAGAATAAGAATTAGCATTATCTAAATGATAAGAATGAATACAAATAACCAAATAATATTCAATAGCAAACACCAGCCCTTACTATTTCTAATTAAGAAGTACATAAGACAAATCCTAACAACCATTTGGGAAATGCCAGGGTCAAATTCATTTCAAACAAGAAAATGATGTAAGACTTTTAAATAATGACCTAAGTATTAATATATTTAAATTGTAACTAACATTTTGAAATATCAGCAATTTTAAATGAATTTCCCTAATATGTATATGTAATGAGTCATGTAATGCTTCTACATGTGATTATTATATGAAATTATATTTAAATAATAGGAGATTAAGTTTAGAAATGGGATAATTTTAAATGTTTGCTATACTAATGGAAACTGCTAATTCAGTGAAGGGTAATTACATGATGTGTCATAATACAGAAACACTCTACCACAAGGCATCCTTTGGGACCTCAGTAACAAACTGGTGGGAAAGACACGAGAACAAAAATATTTGCAAGGCCTCAGCTAAGGGAAGTAAGCCAGGTGTAGATTTGACTTCCTAAAGGTCACTGATTTAAAATGCAAAGCCAGCATTCAAATAAATGGTGGAAATCTAAGTCCCCCACCACCAGAAATTTGACTATGTTAGGATGAGGCATAATGGAGAGATGGTCAGAAAAATATTTGACCTGGTAAATGGGTCATGATAGTCATATAGGACCTGCAATGTGAGGGAAGTAAATATAACTCCCAACCGGCTAGAGATCCAATATGCCCAGTTCATGTTCCCCAGAATCAAAGAATAAACTCTAAGAGACAGTGGAGGTTAAAAGTAGAAAAATTATTGATAAAGGAATAGGGTATAGGAGTAGCTCCTAAGAGACAAGAGGGGTCCAGAATGGGTTGCCAATGAGCCCACTTTTCAAAGGAAGTTTTATAAAGCAAAATCACTAGTGGATGCAACGTGGGACAAAATTATAATTAACCAATAAGATTACAAGTATAGATACTTAGGTAACATTAATCCAGTAGGGAAGCAGGTCACATAGCAAGTGTACATGGATGACATCATTAACCTTGATGGACAATCTATAGTCTTTGTCTTGTCTTTACCCAAGTTTTAGTCTTCATCTTAGTGGGAGAGACTGGCCCACCGTATCCCTAATGAGATAATGGTTTATATATCCGGAAATCTCAAAGGAGTAGAACCAATAATCTCAAACTTCCATTAATCCCTTAGGAAGGTATGTAAATCTGGCCATTGTAATTTAATCTTCAGATACCTCCAGCCACAGTTTTGCTGTGTTCTCATCTTCTGCATTGACTGCCAAGGCCCAGCCCTGTCTGACTGGCTGTAATATTTCTAGCTAATTTAGCTGTCTATAACAATAGCAACCAACTCCAAGCAAAAGAGAATAACTTTGACCTTGATGACAGACTCTAATCTGTATATAATTAATGGCACTTAGCAAATAATTTCTCTCTTAAAAGGAGTATAGAGATTATTTACAAATGACTCAAAAATATTCTGAGAAACGGATGCTAAAAGGTAGGTAGGTTCACTCCCTACTGAATTAATAATAGACTTCCAAGGCATACAATTCAATTTTGTACTTTAGAAAATTCATAAAATATTACATAATGGAACTTTAAGAGCTGAAACCATAAATGTTAAATCTACCAATACCAAGATTCTATAGTGTTTAAGGTGAAGTTGTTTCCTAACTGAAACCAAAACTGTACAACTCCTTGGGAGTGCAAAGAGAGGAATTCTTCATCCTCTTTTGAAAGAGGATGCACTATTAAAAATGTTCTTTTTAAAATCTAAATAATCTCATGATAAAGAAGAAATTATAAATAGAAATGCTCTGGACCAGTGAGGTTTTGTTGTTTTGAGAAAAGGACTCGCTATGTAATTCAGGCTGGCTTTGAACTCACTATGTATCCCAGACTAGCCTCAAACCTCTGTGATCCTCTGGGCTCAGCCTCCCAAGTGCTGGGATTACAGGCACTTGAAGATGAAGCCAGTACCCACAGAGGTCAATGCCAAGAGAACTACAGATAAACAAAGCTAGATTCCTGGTTTACCAACTGCTAGGGCTGCCTGACATCTGGACTTCTTGTCAGAGATACAAGTAAGCCTTTTATTGTTGGTAAATTTAATTTCTGTTACCTGAAGCTACAGACATCCTAATACACTATGGTCTCATTTTTTTCTTCCTTTAAAAACATACTAGCATAGACAAAGTGCGCTCACAAACAAAAATTCAAACATTGCAGACTGAACCAAAAAGCAAAGTCTTACTATATAGACAGCTAAGTTAGGTAAAAACATCATAGGCAAGGCAATCAGTCAGGGTCAGGCATTCGAAGGCATCAGTGTGAAGATGAGAACACATTATAACAGTGGGTAGAGGTGCATTTGTTGAAGACCAGGCCTCAAGACTAAGATGAAGTGACTACAGCTACTTCCCCAGGAGTAAACAATGATGACTGATATTCTAAATAGGCATCAGTCACCTGCATGGGGGACCAGGGCCTTGACCCATCCCTTCCAGAAAAGTCCCTCTTCTTCCCACGCACACTTGCTGAGTGACTTGCTTCCCCATTGGATATTACCTAAGCAACTATACTTGTAATCTTCTTGGTTGATCGTAGTTTTATCCCACCTCAAACTTACCTCAAGATTGTGTACCCATGTGATTTTGCTCTATAAAACTTCCTTTGAGAAGTAGGCTCATGGGCAACCTACTTTCTGGGCCCCCTTCTGTTCTCTTAGACAGAAGCTATCTTTCCCTCAGTAAATACTTCCTACTCTTAACCCCTGTGGTGTTTTAGAATTCATTTGACTTTGGGGAATGTGAATCCAGTGTATCAGACCTCTATCTAGCAGACTGAGGGTTATCATAGTTCCCTTATATCATTAGGAGGTCCTGTATTATCCCTATGTCACTACCCTGCCTCCCAATCCCATCCTTTGTAAGTTGTCACTAGTGTCTGCTGTCATTACGTTTTAAAATAATTTGCTTAAATCACTAGTTTTTGGCTTACTCAGTGGATTACCTTGCAATAGGGACAGGGTACCTCATTTCTGAAACCCCACCCTGCTCTGAGTGCGACCTACCTCTACTACTGATAAACCCTTCTCATAACTTTTACTGATGCATTGTGCAAATTATTTTTCCATGAGAGGAGTTGGTGAACATGCAAACCTATTTTAAAAGGGTTCCTCTCATTTCAGCATCTGGGACCCTGAGACCCAGCCCAGTGACATTTATCTTGGCAACCCAGAGGGGACCTTTAAAGACATGGAAATTGCAGAGATCTCAATTTTGGTTTGTGTATAGGTCTTTTAAGATGTAGGACTTGAGGAAGACAACATACTGATGAGCTCCAAACTAAAGCTGTTCATGATGGATGTTTTCTATTAAAAAATGATGGTTCTTCAAAAGATGGAACTTAACATTCTGTCTCCTTCAGGTCAGGACCAGACTTTTGGTCTCTAGCTAGGCAAGATCAACACCCCTCCTCAGCCTGAACAGGTTCCTGAAATGTCTGCCCTCCCTTGAAGGGACCATGGTTGTGTGTGTGTGTGTGTGTGTAGGTGTTAGGATAGAAGAAATAAAAGGTAAGAAGGAGACAAGGAAATCAACATTTTAAAAATTGTACTTTTAAAAGAAAACTGTAGCTTCAGGATACAAACTCAACTTGTTTTTTTCCTTTTCCTTTCCCACAACAGCAAACTTGGGTTCCTCCCTTTCAGCTACAAACAGGTCTGCCCATTCCCTTTTTATTCGCCAGGAGTCCTCTTTCACCCAAGAATGGACCTCTATTTGGGGATTTCCCATATAAATAGACTGTTATCTTTCTATGAGCAGACCTTCCTCTCCCACCCATTAGACAAGACTATTAAATTCCACAGACAGGGTGGCACAGGCCTGTAATCCCAGTACTCAGAGAAGCTGAGGTCCTAGTGATACAGGACCTGCAGACGATATAAGGGAAATATAACTCCCAACCTGCTAGAGGTACAATATGTCGAATTTGTGTTCCCCAAAATTGAAGAATAAATTCTAAGGAACCGTAAAGAACAGGAAATTTTAACAAGGGAGAGACAGCTCCTTAGTGACACGAGGGGGCCCAAGTGGGTTGCCACTGTGTCCGCTTCTTGAAGGAAGTTTTATAGAGCAAAATCATGAGGTGGGTACATGGGACAAAACTATGATCAACAGAGGATTACAAGTATAGCCACTTAGGTAATATTGGTTCAGTGGGGAAGGAAGTCGCATAGCAAGTGTACATGGGAAAAATAAGGACCTGTACATGGAAAAAATAAGGATCCTGTACATGTAAAAAATAAGAGATGGGTCAGGAGGTCCTGATCACCACTTGGGTGACTGGTGTTTATCTAGACTGCTGGTCCAGGTCCCCGGCAGAGGCCTATAGGCCTGGTTATCTGTCTTTAAGCCTGGCCTTCTATGGATGCACCTCCAGCCACAGTTGTCATGTGTTCCCATCCTCTGCACTGACTCCGAGGGCACAACCGTTTCCACCTGACTTAGCTGCCTGTAACAGGAGGATCCCCAAGAGCCAGCCTGACTACAGTGTAACTGTTTTAAAACAAAAACAAAACAAACTCGATTCCCACTACCCAAAACACACAAAAGATGCCCAGTCCCTATCCGTATCGTGCTTCATTTCTCCAAGTGCTCACATCGGCTTCTGAGTATGTCCTGTATCTCTACCTCTGATAAATCCTTTCTGTATCTCTTTTTTAAAAAATGATAGCACCCACTGCCACTGTTTTACACCGACCTTCCCATTTCTTTTCTCTTTCCATTTCCCAGTATGTCAGGTATGGCTTACAAAATTATTCTAATAGCATAATTGAATCATCTGCATTTTGTTTATGCATTGGAAAACATAATGTAGACTCCTTGGAAACTGAGTAATTAGATCCATTGGTTCCAACAATTTATATTGTAATATAAACAGCTTCACTATGAAAGTAATTAGATCCATGAAAGAAAATTTTCCTGGGAAAAACATTTGCAGTGTCTTGAGTTTATGTTTAATGTCTAACTTTATTTCTTCAGCAGGGTATATAGTCAGCTCCTTGTTCCCATGCTGTACCTTTTCTTATACATTGTAATTTAAACACACAAAACATACCTGGTAGTAATTTTGAGTTTGTGCACTTTCAAAAATGCCTTTATCTCAATCCTGTATTAATAATCTACGTTTAATTAAAGGTTCAGAAGCATTTTCCTCCAGATTTTGAAAATTATTCCTCATTCACTTTAGCGCCTGGTACCATTTTTCAGAAGTCTGGCTAATCTCTTTGTAGGGAAACATTTTTTGACCACATTTCCCCCACCAGACAGTACTCATTACTCTGCAACTCTTCCAACCTGGACATAACTGGACACTATGTGGACCGTGTACTTAATCAGTACCACAAACAACCCTGCAAGTCACTTTTCTAAGCCAGGTGTATTCAGGTCCTCTGCCATGTTCACCCTACCTGCATCGGTCACCCTTCTCTAATGATTTATTTTTTTATGTCATTGGGGGTTTGGAGAGAAAAGAATCCCTTGCCTTTGCATACAACAGGAAACCATTTCATCATTTCCCTCGCACTTACCAGAAACTCTTTATTATAAAGGTTTACATAATAAATAAGGCTAATAATTTTACTTACACATATGCAAAGTAAAAACTTTAAATTCTAGAAAGACTCAAGTATTTTGATCTAATCCCGTTCATCTCTTTATTGTGTAGACATAGCCAGTGGGTATTTCACAAAAATAGGTTTATATGAGCATGAATCTCTTCTATATACCTAAATTAGTCAACTTTAGAACCAGTTTGACACCACTAATACTAGTCCAAAGTGCAAATGATTAGAATGGTTTGTCCCTCAGTCTAATAATTTGACTTCTGCTTGTAAATAGTCTTATTTTAAAAATTCAATTTAGCAACATTTTAATTATGATTTTTTTCTTGGGAGAAAAAAGGCATTTTACTTTATTTTTTTTTTGTTTTTGTTTTTTGTTGTTTTTTTTTTCAGTACCAGGGATTGAACTCAGTACCTTGTGCTTGCAAGGCAGGCACTTATTCCACTGAGCTATATCCCCAGCCCTAGGCATTTTACTTTAAATTATACTCTCATAATTTGCTTGCTTGGGGTTATTATAGGTATGAGTCTTGAAATAATGCTAGGTTATTCAAGTAGCTAGAGCAATAATCAAATGAAAAGCATGTTGGTGAAATACTACAAGTTAAAGAAAAATACAATGGGCCTTGATAGGATGACCTTTTCCAATCACAGCTCTTGTCCATAGCTAATGCAACAAGTATTGGCATATGGGCTATCATCTTTATGTGGATCCAAATATTTGTAATGACATAAATTTTCACTGTTAGTCTAGTAACTGCCAAACTTTTACTGTGGCACACATGGATACTGTTAGGGGTAATTGGCAAAAACGGTTCCATTGCCTGGTAAGTTGGCTGACAACACTAGCACTCTACCAGTGAATCACAACATATTAATTAGCATATTGAAAGCTCTAAGATGCTTATTGTCTTAGTCTGTTCAGAACGATACAACACAATGATCTAGGAGGCTTATATAAAAAATTTTATTCTTCACAGTTATGGAGGCTGAGAGGTCCAAGATGAAGGCCTAAGTAGATTTACTGTCTAGTGAGGGCCAGCTTCCTGGTTCACAGACAAGTTGTCTTTTTAATCTCACAGCTTGGAAAGGTCCAGTGTTCTCTCTCTGGCCTCTTTTATAAAGGCACCAATCCCAAAGTCATCCTATGACCTAATCACCTCCTACAGGTTACAAATGACATCACCCTGGGGGTGACGATCTCAATGTATGAATTTCAGAGGGAAGTAAAAATTCAGATCGTACTCCCCACCTATAATACCGTATTAAAAAGGTTCAAATATTACTGCATTAATACAGCACTGTATTACTGTACAAATTAAACATTTTTTCCACAGCATATGAACATCCTAGAGCACACCATTCTAAAGAACAAGCTGTTGCTACACAGATGTAATCATAACTAAAACTCTAGTAAAATGTTAAAAAATTATGTTCACAAATGTTTTGCGTTTTTTGTTTTTCTTTTTGAGTCAGGGCCTCACTACGCAGTTCAGGGTGGTTTTGAACTATGTAGCCCAAGCTGGCCTTGAATTCAGTGATGCTCCTGCCTCAGCCTCCCATGCACAGGGACTGCTAGCATGTGCCACCACACCCAGCCACAAATGTTTTCAATATATTAATTTTCCAGATAATAATGTCACTAAAGGCACTTAATTTTACTGTCATACTGCTTTAAATCTGCTCCAATCAGGCACACCCCAACCACCTTCAGAAATCTGTCTCATCAAGGTCACTTTGACATCTATTCTGTTAAAAAGAAAACCATGTGCCTACGAATGCTGATGGCACCCAATTAAGATATGCACAACCTCGCTGAAGATTATGAAATTACTATTTTACCTAGAAAGAAGAGACTTTGATAGACTTCATTTGTGTAGGTGGTGTAAGTCAGCTGTTTTATTACTCATTTCTTCAAACGTAAGTTCTCCGTCTTTGTACATTCAATCTGTACAAGTTACTCAGAAAACATGTTGATTACTAAAGTCCAACAGCATGCCAAACTACTCACACACACACCCCAAAGATTATTACGTAAGTCCATTGCTTGGTATTTCATTGTATCTTAAGTTTATATAACTCAGAGAAAGAGGAAAATAAGTCAGGCCTTGTAGGAAAAAGGAAGACATGCGCTAACAACGTAGAAGTAATGAATCTCGCACCAGGCCAGCGATATAGCTCAGCAGCACAGTGCCTGCCAGGCAAGTGCAAGGTCCTAAGTTTGATTCTCAATACAAAATAAAACTAACAAATCCTTAACATGCTCATGATGGGGCCATAAACGCATGACTGTCTCATCTGGCAGCTGTATCACTCAATGAGACAGTCGTGCCCATCTAACTGGCATTTCAAGCCAGTAGGAACGTGTTAAAGATAATCCTGATTTGAAAATGTGACCCCTGGGAGGGGACTGGTTCTCATTTGTCCTGTTTAATGGGCTAGATTAAACAGATCCTTAGCCCAAAATAAAACCCATAGCTTTTTTTTTAAATTATCTAACAAAAGTAGTAGGTTCTAAGTTTCAAGAAGTAAGATACATAAATGTAGTAAGTTCATTTTTTGTAACAATTCTTAAAGGCTGGGGATAAGTTCAGTAGAGCATTTGCCTAGCATGCATGAGTTCCTAGGTTCAATCCCGAACACTTCAAAAAGGAAAAATAAATTCTCAAATTAACATTAAGGATTACAGCTTTATGCCTCGTCTGTTTTCCCAACCAGGTCTAATTAGGAAAGAACTGGTGACAGAATGCTTGCACTGGGGAGATACTACACATAAAAATCTTCAAGCTACCAAAATTTGTGAAAGTAGTAATATGAGACAGCAACGAAATTACCAAATGAAAACAAAGCAAGATCCTATCAAGGTTTTCAGATTAGAAAGAAGTTAACTTTGTAAGAAATACAGCTTTTGATCAGCATATGACCTATTACATATATAACCTCTATGCCTCCAAATTTGCATAATAAAATTTTAACAAAATGACAACAGAGACTATCGGCTTATGAATACTTGTATTTGTCTCACTCACACACAACATTGTATGAGACATTACTAGTTTTAATATGTATCCCTAGGATTAATACTCATATGGAGTATAATGTGGAAAGTGCAGAACTAAGTTTTATCTGAAAACAAAAGCACACATTTCTTAGGATTTAAAAATATTGCACATAATAAGGTTGCACAAAAATTACTGGCTGGTTTTACAAACAGAATGAGGTATTAGTCAATCTCTAGATAAAGGTAAATGCAAAAGAGTAATTACACATACACACGTAAACCCACATAAATTCATATTAATACCTAGAATGCCAATAACTAAGACAAATGTGAGAAGATTTGTTAACTAGCTATGATTTCAACTCTCTAAAATCAATCACTAGCCAGGGCCTAAACACATCACAATCTCTTGGCAATATGTTTTAAGTTTTCTTTCTTCAGCTTAGTTGACCAAACAGCAATATCATCATTTCCTGCACCAATTCTGTGGCAAGACAAGGTTCTGTGCTAAATACTAAACCATTCTTTTTTAAAGCTTTCCATGGCAGTTAACCACTGAATGCTCTCCTTTGCTGACTCAATTACACTGTCATATACATTTAGCAATCCAAGTCACAAATGCTAGAACATGCAATTTTAAATTAGCAAAGGTTTCACTGTAAAAAAATCATTCAAGTTCACACAATAACTTTTAAAGTTTAATCTATGCATCAAATAAACCCAATCGTTTTTTCTTTTTTTGGTGGTAATGAAACTGGCCACATTGATGAGCCTAAGGGCACATGGGGGAAAAAACAGCAGAATAGTATCTTTTTTAAGGACTTTCCTAATCAAGAAAATTAATGATTAGATTTTTGTCTAAATCACTAGCTTAACGTTTCTGAATTTGTCAAAAAATTAAATATATAATAGTAATATCAAATTTCTGAGTAAAATCATGCACTTGTCAAAAACATTTCAGAGAAAATCTTTTCATCAGATACTAAGGAAACATCAACCAGGTGGGTTTAGTGAGAACAGAAAAAGAACTATTGTCCTGAACAGTCAGTGTACGTAGTGACCATATTTCCTCTTCGCTGAGTAACAGTCCTGCAGTGCTTGCTAGATCCATGAAATCTATTTTCAGTCTGTACTGTGTGCTGATTGGTGGAGTCAAAGCCACTAAAAGAAAACATTTTCTCCATATCTTCAAACATGTCATCAAACAATCCACCTCCAAAAGAAAACTCCTGGAAATGATGCCTCTGTCTACTAGAACCTTCTTGCCGTGTGTGGAAGTGATTTTCAAAATGCTTCTTAGAGCGAGAGTTTTGGTTTTGACCAAAAAAGTTAAAGTCTTTAAATAAGTCATCAAAATTAAAATTAAAGGACTGTTCAAAAGGACTTCCACTACCTCTTTGTCCTTTACCACTAGTGAAAGCACTGTGTCCCAGTGTATCGTATTCCTTTCGCCGACTAGCATCTGAGAGTGTTTCATATGCTGAAAGAGACAAAAAATATTTTAGTAACTGAAAGTCTTCAAAATTACATATAGTCAAACCTCCTGCCAGGTGTGGCAGTGCACACCTGTAATCCCAGCACTCGGGAGGCCTAGGTAGGAGGACTGTTGCAAGTTCAAGGCTAGTCTGGACTACAAAGTGAGCTCAAGGCCTGTCTGAACTGCATAGTGCAACCCTGTCTCAAAAAGACAAAAAAACAAAAAAACAAACAAAAAAAAAGAAAACCAAGTTTTAGAACACTTGACTTCATTCAATTCTATACTTTAGAGAAGGGCTTCATGTAAGCAAAAAGAAAATAACAAAGTGTTTTTTTTTTTTTTTTTTGGTCTTCTTGAGACAGGGTCTCATTATACAGTCCAGGCTGGCCTAGAGCTCACTTTGTAGCCCAGGCTGGTCTACAACTCGGGACAATTTTCCTGCCTCAGCCTCCCAAGTGCTGGGATTACAGGCGTGTATCACCACACCCAGCCAAACAAAGTTCTAAAACAAGGCAGGGACTTCATCTTAATTCACCTCTGTACCATCAGTAGTTAGCTACTCTAGTAAACACTCAGTAAATGAAAGCTAAATGAATGCTACCATTACCACAAATAAATATTCAAACAATTACAGAGTTCTTCAGCCTTCACAGTATGTGTGTGGAACTATTACCTGTATTAAAGAATTAAATGGTCAAACACTGTATAATTAACAACAATTACAATTTTTCCCTTCCTTACTAGTTGAAGTAAATGTGCAATTCCAACTCCCTAGTCAATTACCATCACCCACCAGTAATTATGAATGGTTAGGAGGTATAATCCACTGTAGAACTACAGTAGTGTAAAGTCAAAACGTTTCACACTTTCCCCTTAAGGCATACTTCTAGTTTCCAATATAGAACAAATGAATATGAAAATTTTATAATCTATTTTAATCTACTTAGTAAAACAGTTTTGTAATTGGTAATAATTTTACATTGCTAAATTCCTTTTTACAGAGAAACAACTGTTATTTCATTAATAACAATGAAATTATCTGTGTTCAACCTTTTCAGATCTGTTCATCCAGGAGACAAGAACATAATTTCATTATGTACTGTAAGTAAATCCCCCACCTTCCCATATTCATAAAACCAGCTAAGTCTCCTGACTAGTAATACTCAAGAGGCCCCTGAAAGAGTTACTTATTTACCTTCTGCAATCTCCCGGAACTTTGCTTCAGCATCAGGGCTCTTATTTTTGTCAGGGTGATACTTCATAGCCAGTTTGTGAAAGGCCTTCTTGATTTGGCGCTCTGATGCTGATTTTGGCACACCTAAGATATCATAGTAGCTTTTCGAGGCCAGAATTAATTCTGTTATCATTAAAATGCAGATTGCAAAGATGAAGACTGACTGAGAAGTAGCCATTTCCAATATCCTAAAAAAAAAAAAGAAAGAAAAAAGTTTACCTATAGAATTAATGTTAAGACTTTTTTCTTTTAAAAGAAACCTAATAAACCCTCAGGATGAGGTTTAAAAAACACAGTAACAGCCACAGTTCCATGTATCTGTAATCTTAGCACTAGGAGACTGAGGCAAGATCACTGTTTGGAGGACAGCCTGGGCTACACAGTAAGTTCCAGATCAGCCTGAACTACATAGTGAAAACCTGTTTCAAAAATAAAAACAGAACAAGAACACCTCCACACTAACAAACTCTTTAAGCGTACGATATCTTGTATACATCCTACAGTATTGTCGGTGTTAGCACTTAGCACTTGTTTCTTTGTTTTGTTTTCTTTTTTTTTTTTGACACAGGGTCTCCATATGTATTCCAGGCTGGCACTGAACTCACTGCGTACCCTAGGCTGGCCTGGAACTTGCAGCCATCTTCCTGCCTCAGCCTCCACTTAGCACTTATAATTAAGGTTCTGTAACTGTATTCTGGTTTAAGTGAAATAAAAACTTAATTGGTGCTGTCTCAGCAAAGAGATTTCTACTAATTTAAACATCTTGGGCTCCTAAAGTAACTGCGATTCTTCCCCCTTCTAACCTAAATATATCGCCCTTACAGAATATTTTTGCTTGTTCTTTGAAACAGGGTCTTGCTTTGCAGTGCAGGCTGGCCTTGCACTCCTAACGATCCTCCTGCCTCAGATTCTCCTTACAGATGTGCATCACCAAGCCTGACTACAGAGTATGAATACTTGAAAGGAATATTTAAAAAACAAAAGGAATACATTTAAAATATTATTTCGATTCTTTTTCAGTTGTGCTTGCCTATGATGGAAACTTCAGTATCTGTCAAAAACTAGTTAGCCGGTCCTGGTGGCGCTCCCAGGACTGAGGAGGCTGAGAGAGGAGGATCACAGCAGTTAGAGACCAACGGTGAGCTACATCGTGAGTTCAAGGCCAGCCTGAACTACAGTCTCAAAAAAAAAAAAAAAATATGATCTTAACTAAGGTTGTAGGAAAAAATACTTTGTACTTTAAGAAGTTAATTCTTACTTTCAAACTCTTACTACTGTACTTGAAGTATTTCTTACCTGTTTTAATTTAGAATGTAACTTAAACCCTGGATAACAAGTATTTAATGAAATGCAATTCTAAGGGAGTGAGCCTGTTGTTTTTGAATACTACTTATGATGACATAGGCTGACGAAAACGCACCACAGTTTGTGGAAACTGCCTTTCCCCCCCGTGGAATTTTCTAGAGTAACGAGCAGGCGCACTGCTTTTTTCTTCCCCAGAGAGTTACTCACAGCTGCCGATACCGAGGGTCAAGCACAGGGGACAGGCGTCTTCCCGGCAGGATGCGCGCGAGCCCCGGTTTCGGAGAACGACCGTTCCCCAGTAGGCCGGCTTTCCCAGGAACCTGGCTTCTCAGGGCCAAGAGGGACCCGCCGGACGGCGGCCTGGGCCTTCCCGGGGACGAGGCGGCCGCGCGGCACCGTGAGCCCCGCGCGTCTCGGCCGCCGCCTGGGCGCCCCGCGTTCGGTCCCAACCCCAACCCGAACCCCAAGCCCACTATCCCGCGGCTCGGCCACCTCTCCCCGTGCCCGTTAAGGCACGGGAGTCCTCGCGGCCACCGCGACGGGCACCGTCGCCAAGTCGGCCCACAGACAAAAGCCGTGAACAGGGACGGCCCGAACCGCGCTCCCCGCAAGCTGTCCCGGCCTCGCCCGCACCGCACCCCCCGGGCGCAGCTCCAACTCCACAAAGCGGGGCACCGGCCGCCTCCAGCCGCTCGCGGGAGCCCGAGTCCTCACCCTTGCCTCCGCAGTCTCCAGGGGCCGTCGCGCGCCCTGCTCCCGCTTCCCGGGCGACCTAGCGTTCCCACCTCCGCCGCGGCCGCCGCGTCCTTCCACTGCCTGCTCCCCACTGGCGGGCGTTTAGTAGCGAGCGCCACCGCCTCAGGAGATGACCTACACGAAACGCTTTCCCATTGGCTCTCGCCTCCCACCTGACCTTGGCGCCCTACGCGCACGTGGAAAACTGTTGTTGCCATTCTGATTGTGCATCACTTCCGGCCCCCCACCAAGGGGGTGGTACTAGCGCCAGCGGAGGCGGAAGTCCGCCGCTGGTTCTGGCTTCCGTCCTCTGGGCGGGATTCTGGCGCAGGCGCGGTAGCTCCAGTGGTTGGGACCTGCAGCCCCTCCTCAGGGAGGCCGCCTGTCTTGTGCTGGGCTTTCCGGGTCCTTACCCAAGTGATGCCCCGTTATTGTGCAGCGACTTGCTGTAAAAACCGCCGGGGGCGAGACAATAAAGACCGGAAACTGAGCTTTTACCCGTAAGTTGTTCCCTGGGCAGAAGCGTCATTTTCACCCGTGGGCCACAGTCCGGGTGTCTCCTGTCACGTCTGGAAATCAGTTTTGTGCTCCCGTGTCCGGTCACGGCGCAGGACACCAGGGCTTGGGTTCACTATATCTCTCTAGACGCCGGGCTACTGGCGAGGCATAGGGGCCTGTTCGGGTTTTAACCGAGTTCATAGTTTGCGCGGTGTCCGTGATTTCCAGAGCCTTTGCTTCATCTCCCTTGACCTCATTTCACTGAAAGACGTTACCCAGCATATATTTTAAATTTCGCCACACCCGCCCGTTAGGAAGGGTACACTTAGAGTGCCGTGCCTTGTCGCGTTGGGATACTTAAATCGCATTTTTCTCCTGAGCAAATCGAAGCCAGAAAGATCGGATAACAGAACGACCTTGAAAGTTTTACGTCACAGAGCCCGATGTGATGGCGCACGCTTGTAATTCCAGCTCACAGGAGGCTGAGGCAGGAGGCTTGCTGCGAGTTCAAGGCCAGCCTAGGCTACAAAGAGCTCAAGGCCAGCCTGAACTGCATAGCGAGACCCTCTCTCAAAAAGACAAAAAAAAAGCTTCGTGTCACAGCTGGAATTGTCACCTGCGTCCTGTTAAGAGGTGTACATACTCTTTATTAGTACAAAAAAGAGGGTGTCATTGACTATGAGCACGAAATACTTGTGTGAAATTGCAGGAGTACTGATGTTTGTGCAGAACTGGGAAGTGGTGTTGTATAACAAAGAGCCTGTGCACCCAGACTACACCTACTGACTTCAAATCCTGTTCCCTTACTCTTGTTTCTGAATGACCTGCAGAACATTTAGCTCTCGGTGCCTCATATTTTTCATATGAGAGATTAGTAGAACTTACTTCAAGCTTACTGTTAGAAGACGTAAAGCAGTACTGACTGGAGGTATGTGCTTAATGTATGTGAAAAACTGTGAAGATCAACAAACTTAAAATACATTTCTTTTTCTTGTTTTTAAAATAATTTCATTTAGATCTAAATATTTACTAATCATGTTGTGAATCCAGTTTTACTTTAGACCTGAAGCTGTCATTCTCTAATGGTGCAGTGGCTTTCCATTATCCTACATAATGGGAGGAAGGACTTTATAACCCTGCCCTAAATAATTCGCATTACATGGCAGTTTATCAAGGATTGTCTCCTTGAATCACTTTCACAATGTGCTGAGAGAGATTTTGGGGAGGAAAATAGGCAATAGGCAGGTATGTGCTATTACATTATTGGTAGCTCTGAGGTGGTTTGTAGCAAAGCTAATGTTAAACAAATTCTCACGTATATTTGGCATTAGATTTGCAAATCATAATCCCATAGTGAAAAAATGAGACAGAGGCTTGCCATGTAGTTCAGGCTGGCCTGCACTCACTATGTAGCCCAGGCTGCCCCCTCATTCCTCCTGCCTCAGCCTCCCGAGTACTGGAATTCCAAGTGTGTACCACCATGCCCAGCTAAGTCTTCATGATTAATCTTTGTGAACCTCAGAGTTACCATTTTTAAAGAGGAAAACATAATAATGCAAGTTAATTATAAAGCTGAATTTTAAGATTTTTTCTTCACAAATCTAAGGATTTTTTTATTTTTATGGATTTTTTTTAACTACCTATGTAATTCACATAATAAAAAAGATAGGGATATTTTTTCCCTCTAATAGCACCAAACTTTAAGAACTAAATTTTCTCATGCTAAAATTGTAATAAGCAATAGTATATAAATGTATATGAATTTAGTAATCCAGTAAATACATGCATATGGTGTCCTATTATACTATGATTATCTTAGGTATTTTAGAAAAATTGCATAATTACCAATTAACAAATTGAGTCTCTAAAAAGGTACTAGAAATATATCCTAAGCAAGTTCTTAAAACATCTGTTGAGGAAATAGTATAATGTATTTACTAATCAGGATATTCACAAAGTGTGATTTTTATGATACAATAACAGCATATAGGTAAAATGCAGTTTGCAAATAGCATTCTTATGCGTGAATTCATATTTAAAAAGCATCATGAAAGATATAGTCTCACTTTAGATCTACCAAAAAGTTGAATTTAATTATTTTAGTTTTTAAATGCCTTTGCTCATTATGCCTGTCATACTTAAACCCAAGTTATTTGCAAGATTAAAATATTTTCAAAACATAAGTATTGTTTTTATGGTGGGAACTTCCAAAGGCAGATCATGACATTTTTCCACCTAAAAGTGTCAGCATTAAAAATTACTTCCTATGTGTTATGGTTGATACATTGTGTCAACTTGGGGAGTCTAGAGGTTTAACTAAGTAACTCAGCAGTTGAAAATCTTGGGGTAAACAGGATATGCCCTTACCCTTGTGGGATGTTGTTTATGTTTATTTGGGAAGCTTTAAAGGTTAACTGTGTGATTCAAGAGGAAGCCAGGGTGCTTGCTTTGTAAACATCCTGAGCCTGTGGAAGAGGAGGGCATGGAGGTTATGTGAGAGGTACACGCCCCCTGGGTGGGGGTAGGCTGTTTACAATGTAGGAGAGAAAAGGAGACTGCTTGCAGCCATTCCGCCCTTTTGCTTGCGGTTTTTGCTGTGCTCTGCTGCTGTGAACAGTTTGCCCTCTGCCATGTGCCACTCTGCCTCAGAACCAGCCAAGTATGGACTAAAACCTCCACAAACTAAGCTAAATAAACCTTTCCTTCCTTCATTTTGGGCGTTGGGTATTTTGTCTCAGCAACGAGAAAAAAGTAACCAAGACACAATGAAACACCTAGACTCTCTTCCCTACAATCTTGTTAACTTAACAAAACTTAGGGGAAAAAATACAGTCTTTAACACAGCATAAACTAAAAGTTTGAGATGGGAGGGGATGTAGAGCAGCTACAATTTGTATGAGAGATTTGATAGGAAATTATAGTGTTTTACAACAGAAATAGAACCCAAGCCACATAAGTAATTTAAAATTTTCTACTAGCCACAAAAAGTAAAAAGGAACAGATGAAGTTAATTTTAATGTGTTTTTTAATTTAGACCCAAACATCCCCCCTAAAAATAGGAAATTATTATATATGTGTTCAAATGTGTTCTTTGGAAAATCATCAAGTGAAGTATAAATCACTGTAAACTGGTGTTTACTATACTTCATTTTATTTATTTATTTATTTATTTATTTATTTAGTTTTATTTGAGACAAGGTCTCGCTGCAGTCCAGACTGGCCTTAAACTCACTATGTCGGCCTTAAACTCATGGCAGTCCCCCTCCCTCAGCCTCCCGAGTGCTGATATTACAGGGATGTAGTATACTTCAAATCAAATCTATTTCAACAGTAAAAATTTTTTTCTACCAAGTTACGCCATTCATCCAATTTTACCTAAATACACAGTACTACATTGCAATATGCTAGAGCTACCTTTACAGCCAGGTTATTGTCCGTATAGGAACAAAATACAGTGAGAGCCATCTCACCTTTGCCTATCGCTTATATTCAATTTGTTCTCATAAAACCTGAATCTCTTCTTTTTAACATGTTTATTTCTTTTCTTGCTTCAGAATTCCTTTTTCAGAACTTCAGCATTCCTAGTCTGTTATTTACAGAAGTGAAAAATACTAGCCAAAGTCACACACAGAATTGAAGCTGATGCCAGTAAAGAGAATGGAATATTAGTAGTTTTTTGACAGTACTCATTTTATTCAGTTAAACCATTTGTTTGAATTAATGTTTCCTTGTATTAAAAATATTAGCAAAATTGCGTAAAACTTAATGTTGCCTAAAATTATAAACAATAAGCCATTTGTCTTGTGGAATTAATATGAAATACATTTGAATAAGAATCTAATTTATACACTCTGCTATTTCTGCTTCCTACTTCCTGTTTGTTGTACAACAACATAAAAGTGGAACATGATACATAAAAAAGAATAGATTTTATCCTTTGCAGAATATATATTTCACTTGAAAAATGCTGAGCTATATATTTTACAAGCTGGACTCAGACAAAATCATTAGCTAAGTATCATACTGTAGTCTTCTTTAGAGGTGAAGGGATGGTTTTTGCAAAGATGCTCTTTTTTGATAAGGATAGCTGCTTTGCCTTTGCAACACTTGACAAATAGAACACCTAGATATGTAGGCCTGTCATCTGGCAAAATTATAAAAAACATAGTAAAGATTTTCTTTTTTTTTTATTTTCAGGTTTCCTCTACATGACAAAGAAAGACTTGAAAAGTGGTTAAAGAACATGAAACGGGATTCTTGGGTTCCCAGTAAATACCAGTTCCTGTGTAGTGACCATTTTACACCTGATTCTCTTGACATCAGATGGGGTATTCGTTATTTAAAACAAACTGCAGTTCCAACAATATTTTCTTTGCCTGAAGACTGTCAGGTATTGGAACTGGCGGGGGAGGGCTAGGTTGCACAGACTGGCACATTTCTAGGCACAGTACAATGTGGCAGGCAATGAGGCAGAGAGTGCAGAAGGCAAGGTAACTTGGGAGAACAGACTGAGAATAAGGAACACTGATATTTGTTTTTATTTAAAGTGTGATAATTTTTATAAAATTTGAACTGTTGTGAAACAGTTTGAGAATCAGAAGATAGCACATTATGCATTATTAAGTTATTAATGTATATTAAAGAGTTAAGTTTTTCAAGTGGTCATTAGAATGATCTGAAATATTTTTGTCATATTGATGTGCTGCATTGAAAAAACATTATGATATATTTTTGTTATATACTTAGAAACCTTTTTTTAACTGAATAAATTTACTTGGCCAATATACTGCTCAAAATTATAAATGAACCAACAGTACTAATAAGAGAATAAGCTGATAAGGGTATCTTTTTTAGAATTTCAAAATATTATTTTCCAGGGAAAGGACCCTTCCAAAACAAAATCTCAGAAGAAAAAATTGGAAGATGAAAATGAAGTGTGTCTAAAAGTGAAGTCAGAAAAATCATTTACATTAAGTGAGGCAAAGAAAAATACAGTTAACACAGATGTACTCCCCAAATATGTAGAATTCCTTGATTCATATGCCATGGTGAACCCACCAGCTCCAAAAACAGGAGGTAAGCAAAATAGCATATTAGCCCTTAATGTAATTGAACAAGATACCAAAAAACCACAATCTACCTTGAAAACATCAGTCAACCAAGATTCAGGTAGAAGTGGTTTTAAGAGTCAAAACTCTACAGCTATTACTTTGACAACTTCAAATTCAGAAGGTATTCAACCACTTTTGGAAACCCAAGAAGAGCTTGAAATAACTACCAATCACCCTAATCCAAATCTTACAAATAATTCCATGGAAATTAATTCACAGGAAAACCCATTCTTGTTCAGCACAATCAACCCAGCAGTTGAAGAATTAAACACACACAAAGAGTCTCTCATTGCCATTTTTGTGCCTACAGAAAATTTGAAACCTGTTGTTAATTCTTTTGTACCAACCCAAAAAGAAACCATGGAAATGGAAGACATGGATACTGAAGATCCCTTATATAAGGATGTAGATCATGGGGCAGACGTTTTACAGATGGATCATTCTTACTGCAGACAAGACATAAATAAGGAACATTTATGGCAAAAAGTCTCTAAGCTACATTCAAAGATAACTCTGCTTGAGCTGCAGGAACAAAAAACTCTAGGTAGGTTGAAGTCTTTAGAAGCACTTATAAGTCAGCTAAAACAAGAAAACTGGCTATCTGAAGAAAACGTCAAAATTATAGAAAACCATTTCACGACGTATGAAGTCACTATGATATAAAGAGGTTTATAATGTAAAGAATTATACGGAATGGGAACTTTTTCCTATATAAAGTTCTTATTTTCATGAAGCTATAAAAGTGCTCTAGTATCATGAACTGTATCCTGTTTTGAAAATTCACATTAGTAGCACAAAAGTTTGAGAGTGATTGGGCAGAAATAAAAAATAGTATTATTACTGAGTAATTTCCCACACTGAAGTCAAAATCTTAGTGAATAAACAATAGGATTTGGTCATAGAAGAACTAAGGTATGGTTGAAACAGCCCAGAATATTATGTTTTGAGTCTCCCGTTGGTATATAACTTAAGCTATTTACTTTAAATCTCAATCCCTAATCTGTAAAATAAGGGCATTTATAAGATTTTTTTTCCTGTTTGGAGGCAGAGTTTCACTATGTAGTCCAGGCTGACCTTGAACTCACTATGTATCTCAGGCTGGCCTCTTAACTCACAACAGGCCTGCTCAGCCTTCCAAGTGCTGTGATGACGGGTATACCACCACACCCAATAGATACATGCTTTTGTGTTTTGAAATCTGTTTTGTTTTGGAGACAGGGTCTTCCTTTGTATGTCAGGCTGGGCTTGAACTCAGTGTGTAGCCCAGGCTGGCTTCAAATTCCTGTCAATGCCCATGCCTCAGTCTCCCAAGTTCTGGGATTACAGCCTTGTACTATCACACCCAGCCTTATTCCCTTTCTATTAAAATACTTTAATTAGAACAGTTGTCCTTTTTTGTTTTTTAACTGTTTTTTATTAGTACATATTTGCCATACATATTGATCCCATTCAGCATACAACAGATTTTCTATAAGATAATTTAAATAGTAAAAGTGAAGTAGGATTTGTATTAGATTATTCTCAATATTTATGTAATTCTGTATTGAACTTTTGGTGTATAATTATGTATCTGTAATATATAACAAGATACTGATATAATTTTATTTCACTTGATTTAGCTCTTTAGAGATACTTTAAACTTGAAAGAAAAAAACTTGAAAGAATATATATTTAGTACTTTATATATAGCTGACCATCATAATACATACCTATTTAAGTTTAATATATTTTATTTATGAAGTTATAAACCAAAAATTTTAATGAGGTTCATTTTAAATACACATAAATATATTTTAGAAATCATAGTTTCTATTTCTTCATAGAGATAGCTTTTAAAGTGTATGCCTGTGTCATTTTATAAATCCAAAATAAATATTACAAATTCTCACTTATTTTATTAAAATTTATGAACAAGAAATTATAGATAACTGGTGATGACCTCAGACAAAGTTATTCTCTTAGAAGAGGTATCATTATATAAATATAAATACTGTTTATATCTGCATGAATTTAAGGAAAATAAATGAAAAACAGACTCTGTGGTAGCACAAATGTGAAAAATAGGTGTTAATATATATTCCCCAAAACTTGGCAGTCAATAAAATGTTATTGTGTATTGTGTTGAGCAAGTTCCTATCTGATTCTTCATTTTCTCATGGGTCAAGTGTAAAGTGCTATTACATATCTTAAAGAATGGTATTGCAAATTCTATAGGATAACAAACAGGTTTTGGGACCTAGAAAATAGGAGGTGCTCAATAAGCATTAGTTAACTCTGAATACATACAACAGTTATTTTGTAGATGCATAGCGGCAAGCACTTACCCCACTGAGCTGTACCTCCAGCCCCAAGAGATGCATAGCAATTATTTTTTACATATCTGTTTCTTCTAGTGAATAAAATTAAGTAATGCTGTTTGACCATATGTCAACTAATTATAAAAAGATTAGCAGTATCTTTATAAGGTGACCATGGGGAAGGGATGACTTTTAAGTATTCTCATGTTGCATTTTGGTTAAGCAGTACAAGTGGAACAATGTTAACCTTAAGTCTCAATAACATAATGTTTCAACTCAGTTTTTAGCACTGTACATATTTGTATTTGTTTAAATTTAGGTTTTCCAGGTATAATTTATGTACCTGGATGTATTTTGTTAAACTTGATAAATCTAAGTAAAAAGATTTTTCTGTGATTTTGTATAATCAATTGAAGATGCTCTCAACCTAACTCAGTTAGCCTCTAAGTTATATATACAGATCCTGGCCTGCTTCATTTGATTTGGAATACTACAGGAATCTGTTCGATAGTCGTCTGTTTCAGTCTTTCTCATCCTACCATCAGCTTTTTGGCTAAACTACAGATCTAACTCTTATCAGCCATCTACCATGTAACTTTTATAGCTCAGATATCTAAAATTATTCTCAAGTACCTTTAAAATAAAGCCAAATTGTTACCATTGTCTCTGTCATCCTCTATGATTATTTGGCCTGTGTTTTACCCACACTGGATTTCTTAGCATTTCTCAAAGACCCAGACATGTCTGTCCCTCTATTTATAGCTTGTTTTATTCCTTGAAGTGAACCAATCTGTCAGAATAACACTTTTAACATTAGAATTTTATCCCTGTTTTCGTCAAAATTGTTTCCTCTGTGGCCTGCAGTACTTTTACAGCACTGTAACACCATCTGGTTACATTTTATATGACATGATGATATCTACATTACTTCTTTGATTAGACTGTGTTTTGAAAGAATTTACCTTCATGCTGTTCTGTAGTGTGACCTTTTACCCCTATTAAGGTGGAGTTATTTCTGTTTCTGCATGTCTTGAGTGATTTGACCAGGAGAATATAAAATGACTCTGCCAATTGGCCTGGCATTTTCCATTTCTTCTTTAGAATTTCCTCTCTTAGATTCTGTGGTTATCTGGAAATCATACTAGAAAATTCCATGCCTTTAAAGAAAGACATCAGACATGAATAAAGTTGCTGTGTTGGAAAGAGATCCTCAAGATCCAGCTGCTTGCTCAATTAAATATAGTGTTGCCATATTACCCCGCAACTCCACCCCTAGGTAATACACCTTAGAGAACTGCAAACTTACGTCTGCACAAAAGCTTGTATGCAAATTTTACAGCAAGATTATTCTTAACATCCAAAAGATGAAATAACCCCGGTGCCCACCAACTGATGAATCACTAAACAATTTGACATATCTACACAGTGGAGTATTTATTCAGCCCTCCAAAAAAGGATGTTCTCAGACTTCAACAAGGATGAGCCTAGAAAACATCATGAGAGAACCGAGACATAAAAGGCTGTGTACCTCATTTCTATGAAATGCTCAGAACAGGCACATACATAGAAACAGAAGACCAGTGGTTCCCAGGTCTGGGGCAAGAGGAAGATGAGAAGTGATTGCATGATGGGCATGGTGCTTCTTGGCAATGGAAATGTTCTGAAAGTAAGACAGCAGTGATGGTTGCACAAATTTGTGAATGTATTTTAAAATGCTGAATTTATTTTTTTTATTTTAAAAATGAAAACTAACATCCATTTACAAAATAGCATAAGAACAATATAAACAATAAAGAGTTACAGACAAAGTGGTAGGAAATTAACAGTGGTTGTATTACATATTGATATCTTCAAAGTGGCTTCTCAGGAAAACAGATGTGATATTGATCAAACAAGTAATCATTAACTTCCTTTTAGTAAAGCAATAGAAGATAGTACAACTGTTAGCTATCCTGTGTATACATACATATATAATTTCCCCTTCTTTCCCTTCTATTGAAGACTGGGTTAAATAACCCTAAGTTATTGCAGGCTGATCAGGCCCACAATCTCCCCAGCAAGTGGACAGATGAAGGTGTAAATAAAAAATGAGACAATGGAATATGATTTCAGGGCTTCCAGGAGGGACTAATTCTCTTCCAGCTTTTGTATTCTCTGAATTAGTCAAAGACTTTTATGGGTTGCCCATTTTTATCGGGTTTTTCAATTAAGGGAGGGGGAATACCTAAGAAAATGCAGGAATCTGAGCAGCAATCTGGGCAGGACTCTGGAATCCTTTCAAGGACTCCTCCAAGTATTATGTTAATTCAGGAGAGCTATATGTTATCTCCAGGAAGACCTTCACAGCAGGGCTGTAAGCCATAGTTTCCCTAAAGTTAATAGAAGTAGGAGCCAGAAGTCCTCGCCTGCAGTCACCTTGTCCTTATGGCATCACAGCATCACAGGCCAATACAGGCCTCAGCAGTGATCAGCAACTCATAGAGGTTCACTTACTATGAATCAATTGCCCATCTGCAGATAAGGTGCCTAACACTTGGACTACTCCCAAGTAAATATGGAAAGCCAATTGGTTAATACTAAATCCTGCTCAAAGCTGCTTCATAGTGGTCCCTGATACCTTTTCCTTTCTCACACCCCAATTGCCCCTTACTTTTGAGCATTTTCCTTTCATTTAATAATGCCTATCATGCCTCCTAGTTTTCATTCACTCTCAGGTTTTTACACAAGTGAGACAATATGTTACCTACACATGCAGGTCTGATTTATTTCACTTGTGAGTATGGTCTCTAGTTGTGACCATTTACCTATGAAAGCCTTGAGTTTTTCTTTATAGCTGAGTAAATATATAAAAGTACCACAGTTTTTTATCCAGTCCTCAGTGGATGGACATTTACGTTGCTTCCATAATTTAGTTATTACAAATTGTGCTGCTAAGAATATGGATGCACATGTATCGCTGTGATACGTTGTTTTCAGCACTTCTGGGAAAATACCCAGAAGGGAAATAGCTGGGTTGAATGGGACCTCTAGACCTAGTTTGCTGAGGAATCTCCAAACTGATCTCCACAATGGTTTCACCAGTCTGCATTCCCACCACTCCTATTTCTCCACAGCCTCGCCAGCATTTGTTATTGGTTGATTTCTTAATGCTAGTCATTCTTACTGGGGTGAGGTGAAATCTCAATGTTGTTTTAATTTGCATTTCTCAAATGGCTAATGATGTTGAACATTTTTTCATATATTTATTTGCCATTTGTATTTCTTTATCTAAGAGTATATTCATCTCAGCTGCCCATATTAGGATTGGATCTGTCTTTGAATTTGGAGGGGCTGATGTTTTTTAATTATTTATGTATTCTCGATAGAAGACCTTTGTCCGAGGGACAGCCAGCTAAAATTTTTTCCCAATTTGTGGGTTTTCTTTTTTCTCAGCTGGTGATTTCTTTAGATGTGCAGAAACTTTTTAGTAGGATGAGATCCCAATTGTTGATTCTTTGGAGTATTTCATGGGCAGTTTGGTTTTTGTTCATGAACTCTGCCTACACTGTCTTCAAGGTTTTTACCTGCTTTCTCTTTCAATAGATTTAGTGTTTCTGTTTTTTTTTTTTTAAAGACAAAAGAACCCAGAATAACACAGAAACAATACAGAAAATACCAAGTTATAGAGAAGATAGTAGGGAATTGGCACTGGATGCTGTATAACATAGTTATCTTTGTATTTGTTATAACAAAATCAACAAAGGATATACAGATTACAGAGGAGACAATAGGGAGCCATCAGTGGATTCTGTATTACATAGTGTTGTCTCTGCATTTGTCAACACAAAAACAATAAAGGAAATACCAGATTACAGAGAAAATAGGGGGTTACCACTGGATGTTGTATTATATAATGTTATCTTTGTCTTTATTACTCAGTTATATCGATGATGGTTCGTTCAATTAATTTTCTCCACTTCATAACCATTGTTCTACCACCTGTCAGTGGTCTTCCCACTGGTAATAACTGCACTTTTGGTTTATTTACTCCCTCATGCTCTTTGGGCACAGACTTGGCTGCTTCTAAATATGATGTATACTACATGGATGTACACAAACTACTATGGCAGGAAGTGGAGAAGCATCCTTTGGCAATCCCTCACAGCTGTCAAGTGTCCATTTGGGTAGGCGGGGTTACACAGTGAACCACCAGACTCTGTCAGCATGACCACGTCTATAGGCTCTGGAAAGTTTTCAGGGCCTTCCTGGGGGCCAGACAAACTGCCTGGCACACCCCCGTGGCCAGGTGGAGCACCTGGCACTCCCTAGGGGCCGAGTGGAGCTCCGGGGGGCGGGGTGGAGGACTGGCACGCCTTGGGGGCTGGGCGGAGCACCTGGCGCACACTAGAGGCTGAGTGGAGATGGGGGAGGAGGGGGGCAGAGCACCTGGCACACCCCGGGGCCACAATGGAGTTCCTGGCATGCTCCACGGGCTAGGCAAAGCATCCGGCATGCCCTAGGGGCCTAGTGGAGTTCCAGGGATGGGGTGGAGTGCCTGGCACACCCCAGGAGGTTGGGTGAAGCACCTGGCACACCCAGGGGCTCAGTGGAGCTACAGGGGTGGAGCAGCGTGCCTGGCACACCCCAGGGGCCAAGTGGAGCTCTGGTGGCAGGGCGAAGTGCCTGGCACGCCCTGGGGGTGGGGCAGAGTGCCTTGCACGCCCTGGGGGTTGGTCGGAATGCCTGGCACACCCCAGGGGCCGAGTGGAGCTCCAGACATGCCCCTGAAGCGGGGGCTCGCCCCAGCCAATCCAAGTCCACGGGGTCACCCCCTCGGACTCCCAGAATCTGTCCCAACACTGCTATGGGAGACTCAGTCTAGGTCCTCAGGGCTCTCATGCAACCTGAAGGCCCCTCCCCTCTCTGGCCTCCGAGCTCCCCGCCAAAGTGCCTGGTATCCCCTCATAGGCCATTAGTGTCTTTGGAGACTAACCCCTCCCAACTAGAGAGGTGGGTCTACACCCTAGTTCCATGTCTTCGCCTCATCCCACCACTAAATCTTGTTCGGCATTGGGTGCACTTACAATGCTGGGCACAAGTGGCATCAGGTCTCCTCTATCTGTGCTCACCATGGTAGATCATGGTGTGTATTAAGTTATTAGTTCTCGGAAGGAATTGGAGGATTTTCTCGGGTCTCCTGTGTAGAGTATGTTGTGGTCTCTCAGGCTCCAGGATTGCTGCTTTTCATGTAGTTTGACGCTATGGGTTCGTACATTTTTCATATATGCAAGCAGTGTGGAGTCTCTCTTGGTGCTCATATTAGTAGTTTAGGGTGAGTCCTGAAGCCCATTGAGTCAGCCTATTGTCAGGATCACATGGTGCCTGCTCGGGCCACCAGGACTCATGGTGCTCAGAGAGGGAGGTCAGGATGGGAGCTGAATCCCGGTAACTCAGCTCATGCTTCCTGCTTGGTGTTGGAGTGAGAAGGGCGTGGGGCCCTGGGCCCCGCCTCTGTCTGCAGCTCACTCCTTCTGTTATGCTCCAGCTCCCTTTTGTTTTTGTTTTTTTTAATTTTATTTGAAAGACAAAAGAATGGAGACATATGAACCAGAAAAGCCATAAACAATACAGGAAATACAAAGTTATACAGAATATAGTAGGGAATTGGAACTGGATGTTGCATTACATAGTTATCTTCACATTAGTTAACACAAAAACATTAAAGGAAATACCAAATTATAGATAAGATAGTAGGGAATTTGCTCTGGATGCTATATAATATAAAGTTATCTTCACTTCTGTTAATACAAAAACGACTGAGGAAATACAGAATTATAGAGAACATAGAAGGGAATTAGCCCTGGATGCTGTCCTACATAATGTTACCTTCACCTTTGTTACTCAGTTACACAGATGATGGCCCATTTGATCATTTTAATTTTTCTCCTCCCTCATTTCCGTTGCCCCACCACTCAATCAGTCATCTTCCCTGTGATAATAACTGTACTCCTGGGTTTATCTATATCTTTGGACTCTCGCCTTGGGAAGAGATATAGCTGCCTCAGACTATACTATAACATACAGGGGTGTATACAAACTGCCATGGTTGGAGGTGGGAGAGCACATATGCTCACAGCAGACTGCCTGGCTCCAACCTGTCGTAGTGCTATGGGTGGGGGCAGGTCCAGACCATGAGGTGCCCTGAGCGGGGCCCTCAGCAGAACAGCCACTGGGCCCACTGCGGAGCAGCAGAGGAGCAGCCGTAGGGCCCACTGCGGATCATTCGCGGGGCCCACTGCGGACAGCTGCGGGGCCCACTGTGGAGCAGCCGTGGGGCCCACAGTGGAGCAGCCGCGGGGCCCACTGCGTATCACCCGCGAGGCCCACAGCGGAGGAGCCGCAGAGCCCACAGCGGAGCAGCCGCGGGGCCCACTGAAGATCATCCATGGGGCCCACAGCGGAGGAGCCACGGGGCCCACAGCGGAGCAGCCGTGGGGCACACAGCGGAGCAGCCGCGGGGCCCACTGCGGATCATCCACGGGGCCCACAGCGGAGCAGCCGCGGGGCCCACAGCAGAGCAGCCACGGGGCCCACTGCGGAGCAGCCGCGGGGCCCTCAGTGGAGCTGCCACAGGGCCCTCAGTGGAGCTGCCGCAAGGCACACGCCTCCATGGGGCGCCCTCTGTGACCCTTTTGGCTCTGTCCCATTGCCTTGATGCCAGAGGCCCTTTCTTCTCCTCCCACCTCCTACTGATCTCCAGTATTACCATTCCCCACCCCTTACAGCTGGGTAGTGGGTCTCCAAAGCTGAAGCTGGGAATGCTGGTAATGCCAAAACGAGGGCATGGGCCAAGGGGTGTGCTTGGTGCAGCGACCTCCTCCCTCTCCATCTGGTCTCCCTCCGACTGTGTCATGGCAGATCTTCGATCCCCTCCTCCAGAGGAGGTTCTGCTTAGACTTTCCGAGGGTTTCAGTTCCCATTTCAGATCCTTCTCGAGTTCAGGATATCCACCTCTTTCCTCTCTGTCCTTCACATGTTGCCACACTGCTATGTCTAAGTGGCATTCCTCTGGGAGGTTTTCTCTCTGCTGCCTACCCGGTTGCCATGGGTTCATATAAGGTTCATATATGCAAGCAGTATGGAGACACTCTTGTTGCTCGTATTAGTAGTTTGGGGTGAGTCCTGAAGCCTGTGGACTCGTCCCATTGCTGTCAGGAACAGGTGGTGATTGCGCAGGCCGCCGAGACTCAAGGTGCTCACAGAGGGCGTTCAGGGTGGGAGCTGAAGCCCAGTAACTCAGTTCATGCTTCCTGCTTGATGTTGGAGTGAGAAGTGCGTGGGGCCGTGTGATCCACCTCCATCTGCAGCTCTCTCTTGCTGCTGTGCTCCAGTTCCCGTTTATTCCTTGGCTGGATCCCTGGGAGTTGCTGTGGCTCTGATGTCGCTGCCAATGCACCCCACCGCTCCCCACTGGCAGCAGCCCACAGAGTGGAGAGGCAGGAGGCCACAGCCTCGAGGCAGGCATAAGCTGGGTGTGGTGGGATGTATACTGGCTGCTCTGGCTCCACCTTGCCTCCAGGTGCTGATTAGGAAGGTTGCTGCAGGGTGGGGACTCCTGGCTGTTGCAACCTCTCATCCTCACACTGGAATTGACAAAAGTTCCCAACCACCATTGCCTCTTTTCCTGGCTGCGCCCTCTCCTCTCCAGTTCTGGACCAGCTCTTGGAACTCCGCTATCCCTTGACCGAGTCGGGAGGCTTCCATGAGCGTGGGTCTCCGAAGCTGAAGGTGCGATTGCTGGAACAAGCGCTTGGGCCAAGAGTGTGTTTGAAGCAGTGGCTTCCTCTTTCTCCATCTCTTCTCCCTCTGGCTGTGCCGTGGCGGCCCTCCGATCCTTTCCTCCAGGAGAGGTTCTGCTTGGTCTTTCCTAGGGCTTCAGTTCCCATTTCAGATTCTTCTTGGGTTCAGGGTACACACCTCTCTCCTTTCTGTCTTCATATTGCTATATTTCATTGTCTGGGTGGTAATCCTCTGGGAGGTTCTCTCTCTGCTGCCTACCCGGTCGCCATCTTCCCGGAAGTCCTCCCTTTTGTTTTTTGACTGGATCCCTGGGAATTGCTGTGGTCCTGAGATTGCTTCCATTGCTTTCTGCTACTCTTTGCTGGTATTTGCTCACACAGTGGAGAGGTCTGAGGCTATATCCTCGGGGCAGGCATAGAGCTGGGAGTGGTGCGCTGTTCACTGATTGCCTTGACTCTGGCCTGCCTTAGGGCACTGATTAGAAAGATTTCTGCTGAGTGGGGATTCTGCTTCAACGCCCTTGTAACCTCCAATCCTCACACTGCATTTGACCATTCCTCTGACCGCCGCTGTTTCCTTTCCGGGCTGCGCTTTCTCCTCTCCCGTTCTGGACCAGCACTCAGGGCTTTGCTTATCTCTGGCCACGGCAAGGGCCAGTGTGATGATAATGGGGAACCGAGACGCCCACAGCGCCGCCTTTCTGTAGTGCTGGGCTTCATGAGGCTTCAGCCTGGAGCTGCTTTCTAGCAAGCCTGGGTCCTCCAGCTCGTTGCTGAAGTGGCTGCTCTCATTGATCCGCGGCTGCCGCTCCTCCTCTGGTTTGCGTGCCGGGGAGTTCAGAGGGCCAGCACTGGGGGCAGTGGCCGAGGGAGCGTGCTCCCGGCCATGGCAGCCCCACATTGCCAGAGGCTGGCTGCATGGCGTGGGGCTCCAGACCCCGGCAGCAGGCTGCAGTGGGAAGTGCAGTGCGGACTCAGGTCCGAAGTGGGAGGTGCCGCAGAGCAGCCAGGCAGATGGATGCACTGAGGGACCCAGCAGAGGGCGAGGAGAGGGCAGCCTTGGCGGGCGATGTGCATGTGGCAGGGCGGGGCCAGCACCTGTTTAAGTGCGGCATGGCTTGAGCAGCCAGTGGAGGAGGCTGGGGCTCGTGCTGTCTACTCAGAAATTTGCTTACCTCTGGCCAATTCCGAATGTTTCTGTGAGCAAGGGCCTCTGAGGCTGACGCTGTGAGTGCCAGAATGAGGGAGTGGGCTTGGGGTTTGTGTGGAGCTGTGGCTCCTTTTTCCGCCTTCTCTTCCTCTGAGTGTGCCATGCGGTCCTCTGAGCTTTTTCTCCTGGATAGGTCTTGTTTGCTCTTTCTGAGGGTTTCAATTTCCTTTTCAGATATTTCCATGGTCTGGGGCACCAGGGCACCCATTTCTCTCCTTCTTGTCTTCTATTGCTGTATTTCAGTGTCTCATTGGCGATCCTCCAGAGGGATCTTTCTCTGCTGCTTACCTGGTCACCATCTTACCGGAAATAGTGTTTCTGTTTTAATATTGAGATCTGTAGTCCATTTTGACTTGAGTTTGGTGTATGGAAAACTGCTGAATTTAATATGATAAATTTTACAGTATGTGATAAGTATTTTTTAAAAAAAGCTGCTCTAGATAATACCAGATGTAGTAGAAACACATCATTTATCTGGGCACTTTTTAGATTCCTTAAATTGTGACCAAAACAAAATATTTCCTTTAAGCCAAGGTTTTGAGATGACTAGGCAGCAGCAGATAACCACACTCCTCTATGTTTGCTTTGCCCTTGCTGGGATGTAGTCATTCTCCTGTAAAACCTTCAACAATGTTGCTCTTCCCTCTGTTCTCACTTGCCTGAACCTGGATTCCTGTGGGAACTCAAATACCGCTTTCCCTCTTCTGTTTCAATGTTAGGAGCTGGAGAAACTGGCACAAATAGACTGACCTTGAGTGGGCCAAGCAGTGTTCCTGCCTCTCTCTAAGAAGTTCATAACCCTGCTTCCAAATTCTGCTTCACACTCCTGGCTTCCTCTTCCCTCCGTCCTACTATTCCAAACAGAATTTCATCATGTGCTTCATTGACTACAGACTCCTCTATCTTCCCAAAGCTCATATTTTGCAGCTTTAACCTCCAATATGTATTTGGAGATGGGACCCTTAGCAAGGAATGTAAGGTAAGTCAGGTTACATGAGAGGATCCCTGATGTGATGATAGATTAGGTACTTCAAGGAAGAGATGCCATGAAGCTGCTCTCTGACCTGTGTGAGAACACAGCAAGAAGGCAGCCACCCACAGCCGGGAAGCGTTCCCTCATGAAAGCCTGACGGCAGCACTGTGATCTCAGACTTCGGCCTCCAGACTGGGGAGCAAAGAAGTTTCTGTTGTTTAAGCCATCCAGTCTATGGTACTTTGTACCAGCTCAAACAAAGCCACCCATGTAACCTAAAACAATGTGGTAGTTTGAATAAAGTAAATCTATATGCATCAAAATATTGTCATTCATAGTGTATTTCAGAGACACCTTAAGGAGAAAGAACAGTCCATCGTTAATCTGTTACCAACATGAGTGGTTTTGTTCCAAAGTTTCCAAAGTTTAGTTTTTGAATAGTATCTCTGTAGCATAAAACACAAATAGTGTCATTGTCTAATATGATAAACCTTTGTTCTATTACATCATTAGTGAATATATTCACTTAATACCCCTCTCGATAAGTTCTGAATCTTCTGGTAATAGAAAGAAATGTGTTCTCACCTTAGTGAGAATTATTCTCTGAAACAGACGTTCTTTTCAAGCTTCTGTTCTGTTCTTTACTCCCTGTACCACACACCTTTATGTTAGGGTATTGACTCTGCCTCATGTATGTTTTGTTCATTTGGTTGAAGTGTTTGCTTTTCTATGTATCACTGCATATCTATCTTATCCCCTCCCTAGCATTGTGATGTAGAACTGTATTTTTGTCAGTATTATATATATTTTAAAAGAGCTTGATTGCATGTATTTAAGAAATAAAAATATGACTATTTCACTTTAGAAACTAGAACTGACAGATCCTAAAAGATAATGTACTTTTAAGTTTCCATTTTAACTTAAGTAATTTCTACAAATTATCTTGTGTTGGGGAACTTTCTACATATTACTCTTTTTCGTGACTTCTTTTGAATATATTACCTAAGAGGATAAAAATACTGAAACTACTTTTTGTTCTCTGCTATCTATACACACACTACCAAGTAACACATTTTTTATTTATTCAAAACATTCCATCGTTTTAAAAGAAATTATATGACAAAAATTTAGGAAAATGTACCTACAAATACAAGTGGTCCTTAAAAGGGTGGGAAATTTTTGTGCATTGATGAAGCGGACTTTTTAAAGACATGCTAGGTTGGAAACATGGATTTTGTTTTAAAGCAGTATTTTTGTCATTTCAAATCACTTAAATATGGTTATTTTCATCTTAGCCATTAAAGCTTTTGCAGTTTTTTTTTCTTTTTGAAAGATGGTAAAAAATCTCGTTTCTAAGTAATCAGTAAGTTTGACCATTTTTTTGAGAGGATCCCACTATGTAGTTGAGGCTCTTCCTGCCTCAGTCTCCCAACTCCTGGGATTACAAGTGTAAGTCATCATGCTTCTCTCTGTTTGCCCATTTCAAGTGATAAGCAAGTACTATGTTTTCATGCTAATGTAAGTAGACATGCTTTAGCAGTACAAAAACCAACAGTGATCAGATAGGCTAATGAAAAAATTTAAAGGATGAATGACCGTATATGTTTATTAGAAGTGAAAATAATGCCCCTAATATTTATGGAGTAAAAATGAAATTTAATTTTGTCACATATCAGATCTAGTAGTCACTACAAAGCAGTTCTTTTTATAACCTTTCAATTTGTCTTTGTCTTGATAGAAACATCTAAAAAGGAAAAGGAAAAAGATGTAAAAGTAAAGTGCTGAGAAGGACTTATACCAGGAGCAGACTATAGTGACCAAAAATAGGGAGGTTAATTATTGAAATTTAAAAAGGTAGATTTTGGTGTACATTTCAGAGAAATGTAAGAGACTAGCTAGATAGATGATGCACATATATGAAGCTTATGTAGAGGTCTAAAAATAATATGGCACTGAAGTTTTCCTGAAGTATTTCTTTCCTCTCTTGGTTCTACTAACCTGGAAAAAAATATAGACATATAAAAGTACTACCAATGTCCTTGATATTTTTGACAGTACTTCTATTCCAATTTTGATAGAAAATGGCTCGCCCTTGCTTAGAATGAATACACTTGTTTACCCTCTGTAATCTGTCAGCTGTGCCAGAGCTCCTGCTCTCTATTTCTGGGTCTTCTGTTTTACCTATAGCACTCTCAACCCAGCATATCTTGGAAAAGCCACTTTACTAATCAATAAAAATTTCCCACCTTTTTGCATACATTAACAACCAAAATTTTATTAAAAGGAAAAATATATAAAGGTGTCATTAAACACAGACCACAGGTTGTCTTAGTCCATTTGTTCTGCTATAACAAAATACCTGAGACTGTTAATTAATAAAGAACAGAAATATACTTCCTAATTATTTCTGGAGTCTGAAGGTCCAACCTCTAGTGCTGCCATCTAGTGAGGGCCTTCTTGCTGCATCATCCCATGACAAAGAGAAGAGGGGAGAGCTGGACTTAACCTTTTATGATGAGCCCACTATCCCAATAGCAGCACTAACTCATTAATGTGGCCCTCCTGGCCGTATCGCCTCTCATCAGATCCCTCTTCCCCAAACCATTTGTTAGTCCCCCCAAGTCTGTGTGTTGGAAACGTAATCCCCAGTGCAACTATGGCAAAGAGAAGTAACAGAAATGATGGTTGGATTCATGTCATATTGATGGGCTCTGTGAATGATCACAGGGGTAGATTCCTGATAAAAGATGAGTTTGACCCCCTTTCTCACTCCCACTCCAATGTTTTCTACTATGTGAGGACACAGCAAGAAGGCCCCCACCAAATGCAGTCCCTTGATCTTCGATTTCCTATCCTCTACAACTCTGAGCAAAATAAACTATTGTTTCTAATTTACATGGCTTATGCTGGTCTTTATAGCAACATAAATTGCTTTGGGAATTTAAATTTTCAGCATGTGATTTGGAGGAACACCTTAAATAATAGCACGTGTCAAAATTGAAAACGCTCCAATTTCAAGTATCACATAAATGTCTCCATTTTATGGCACTCAGTGGGCACTAAAGAGACAACAGGTAGATGTAAATGGATGGGTGGAATTGTGCAGGGGTAGGGGTGAGAATGGAGGTGTCATTGGGGATGATGTCCTCCTGTTTCCAGATCTAGAAGCTTCTGGCTCTATGCTCTGCAGGGCTCTCTGCTGCTACTGTGACTAGCCATATAACTGTCCAGTTGTACTTTTGTCTGAGCATAGTACCCCTAGAGTCTTGTCTTGACTGAATTCTCAGGAGCTGAGACATGCTACAAGAATAGGTACAAGATAATGGATGAAAATAAGCTGAAGTTTATTGTACTTGGGCTCTTCCTGCTAACTTTTCTTCTGCCTACGTGTTCTCTATTTCCTGCTAGTTGGTATTTTCCATTTATTTATGCTGTTGCTATGGTCTTAATGTGTTCCTCAAAACTCATGTTTGAAAATTTAATTACCAGTGTAAAGGTTTTGGGAGGTGGGGCAGCTCAATCACAGGAAGTAAGGAAAGACTCAAAGTTTCAAATCCATGAAGTCTGTTGTATTTCTGATGGGCTTTCCTTTATAAGTGATCTGTTTCTTTTCTCTAACATCTTTAAATGTTCTGTTGTGCTTAATTTCTGGAATCTTAAATAGTACATACCTTTGTGTAGATTTATTTTGGTCATGGCTGATTGGATTTCTATATGTCTCATTAACTCTATGTCAAATTCTTTTTCCCTGCTGGGAACTATTCTGCCACTACTACTGTGAAGAGGTTTTTTATTTCATTTGTGCTACCTCTAGCTTTTTCATTGACTCTGATCAAGCTTATGTTCTTTTTGCATCATCTTGCAGCTGTTGGATTGTTTTTCATGCTCCTTTGCTATTTTTAAGAGATCTTTCTTTTATGGACCGCTAACTATGATCCTGTCTTCTAGGTCTGATATTCTATCTTTACTTTCTTTTATTCGGTTTTGAAAACTTTCAGTGGAATTTTTAATTTCTTGGATATCTCATTAAATCTGTTTCATAGATCTCATTTATTTCCAATGATGTTCATTCTTGGTTTCCATAATTTTCCTATGTTCTTCTGTTTTTTTTAATCTATGTCTACTCTAGATTTGCTGAATAATTCCTTCATTATGGTCATAATTTCTTTCTTTTTTTTTCTGAGAGGTTATTCCTGATCTGATTTCCTCTGTAGCTGCATACATCTACTTTTTTACTTCTGCTGCTATCATTTGAGAAATCAGGTGGGTGGCTCCTTATTTTCTCTATTGCATTGTTCTCTGACTTGTCCTGGGTAGGCTGGAGGTCTGGAGTTGTATTTTGCTTCTGCATCTTGTCGTTTTCTATTTTTTTATTTTAATTCATTTTCTGTGTTCTTGCTTGTATTTTTCTTGTGTTAGGTAGTTCTACCACTGGTGTCAAAGCTACCCTAGAAAATCTCTATTCTGCAGAGGTGTCTTTTAGCTAGCTTTCAGTCTCATGCCTATCCAAAGATTCTACCTTCACACCTTATTAGGGATGAGAAGTTGCTATCTATTTGGCTCAGTACCCAGTCCTTTGGTCCTGGACTATGGAGATGCTTATGACCTCAGACAATCACAGTGTTCTCATACAAGTGTGAACAACTGATTATGCATGTGGCATCCTGGCTAAAGTAATACAGTTAGCAACATCAATCTCATTAACCACAGCCTAGAAATTAACACTGTGGTAACTGCTAATTTGGTATCTCTAATCCAGGAGCAAGATCTGTAGTTATACAGCAATATCCAATATACACCAGAAATTTGTATTCAGTACATTTCCCCTTTGTAGAGAGATTTTATCCTGTGAGGAGGGGAATTTAAGAGGGATAGGAGACAAAATAGCAATAACAGAAGAGAAATATAGCAGAAGGAATGCTGAAGGACAAAGGATGATCACCCAAGTTTTGTGACCCTCCAGAAACAGTGTCCTGTGTTCTCACTGCTGCCTCTGGCTGCATAAAATTCTCCCAGTCCCGGTCAGGTCTCTGGTGCGCATTGAGCAGCAAAGTAAGTTTTGCTGCCTCCTCCTGGGTTGGCTGTACAGTCACTCTTGATCCACGATGTGGTCTCCAGTCTGTGGCAGTGAGCAGTGAATCCTATTTCCTTTTTCCCTATCAGTTACCTCATAGTTCCCATGTGCCCTCCACTCACTGTGGTTCCTCTTCGGGCTGTTGTGTTCTAGACTCATGGTACTTTGTCCTGGAGAAGCTGAATTATGGCACTCACCACTCTGCCATTTTTCCAGAAGCTCAGTGAAATTTTTAGTCTCATGGATATCTGTTTAAATGTTTCATGGATTCCATTTCATTCCTATTTTGAGTTTTTATGTTTTCTATCACTTTCCTAAGTTCCTCCATTTTCAAAAAATCTGTATCTGCTCTAGTGCCACTAACCATGTCCTTCATGATCACCATCTATGTAATTATCTGAGAAATTATTTATGACTTGATTTTTTTGTAGAGCCTCATTCATCTGCTTTGTTAGTTCTGCTGTTTCCAGTTCAGAGAGTCCAAGTGGGTGGTTTTCAAATTGTTTCACTTCATTCCCCTCTGGGTTTGCCTTTGTTCAGCTGGAAGTCTGGGGTTGGGTCTTGCTTAAGTGTCTTCTCATTTTTTTAAAAAATTTGATTCCTGTGTTGAGGCTTATAAATTGCTCATAGTGAGTGCTTTATTGCTAGTAGTGAGAACACTAAGAAAGTGGCTACTTCTCAGAGATGTCATCTGGGTATAACTGGCTTTTGGGTTTGCAAGTCCCACCCCTTCAGTTTATGAGAAGTTGCTGCCCACTTGGTCTAACCCCTAGTTCTTTGTCTTTTGTTTTGTTTTTTGTCTTTTTGAGACAAGATCTTGCTGTGCAGTTCAGACTGGCCTTGAGCTCACTTCGTAGCCCAGGGTGGCCTTGAACTCACAATGATCCTCCTGCCTCCGCCTGCCAAGTGCTGGGATTACAGGCATGCACCACCTTGCCTGGCCTAGCCCCTGGTTCTCTGGTAATGGTCTATAGTGCTGTTTGTGACCCTTGGCTCCTGGCAGCTTGAACTCAGACCCCCGACTTCCTGTGGGCTTGAACTCATAACTCATCAGCCTCAGTCTGGCTCTGGGGGCCACTAAGTGGAGCTGACCTACCTGCCCTGTTCCGAGCTCTGAGCTTGGCTGGTTTCTCTCCAAGATGGCCAGTGGGCATTGTTCTCTCCTGGGGCAAGTCTGAGCCCAAGTAACTCACTAGCCACTGAAGTCCACTGTATCCACTGCTCCATTCCGCTGGTACATTTGTCTGTGGCGGCCTTTGCAGTTGGGAATCATCAGCATTTGCCTACAGGTTCAAACAACCCCTCCACACAATCAGTTGGGACTCGGGGGAAAGCACCATCTGCCGCTTCCTCCTTCTTTACTGAAGTCTCTCTCTTTGCTCTCACTGTGAGTTCATTCTCACTTCAGATCCTTCTTGGGTCATAGCAACCCACTTCCCTCCTTCCTCTCTTCCTCATGTAGCTGTATTCCAGCATCTGGATACCAAATCTCCAGGGTGCTCTTTGCTGCTTACCACTCTGCCACTTCCCAGAAGTTCAGGTGATTTTTCACACACAGCAGAAGTTGAGAGTTAATGCTGTACAGTGAAGTTTATGGACCAGACTCATCCATTAGTACAGAGCTTCTCATTATCTTTTAAATGTTTTGCTGACAATTAGTAGAGCAGTTAATATCAAAGACCATGGCTGTCTTAGTCTATTTCTTGCTGATGTAAAACTACAGAAGAGTAGGTCATTTATAAAGAATGAAAATTTACTTCTCACAGTTCTTGAGATGAGGAAGTTTAAGATCAAGGAACCAGCATGTGACAAGGCTCTTCTTTTTTGTATTTTACTACTGTAAATTCTTTTTGTAGTGACATATAACCATTCGTGATGACAGAACCCTCCAGACCTAAACACCTCCCAAAAGACCCAAAATATTTGCATTAGCCATTAAGCTTCCAAACATGAATATTTGGGGGCACATTCCAACTACAGTAATGACATAAGTAAATGGAAAATAATAAAAAATAAAAACAAAAGAATTCAGTACTTTCAAATGTGGTATTCTAATGCAAAGTTAGTAAGAGAGTGTTATGGTTTAGGGGATATTTTGCAAGAGGAACAATAAATATAACACAGGACACATATTTTATAAGATTACTTATAAAATATAGTCACCAAAGAATCATATACAAGAGAGTGTAGGAAATCTGTCCACACACTATAGACTGAGAATCCAGCTAAGGACCTGGATCCCATGATAATATCCTTCATGAGTCCAGCTGAATACTTAGAGCCCATAGCAGTGCCTCCCTTGAACCCAACTGGAGGCCCAGAGCCCATGACAGTGTCTCATGCAGGCCTGTTTCACAGATGTGTGCTATGAAGGCCCAAAGGTCAGTAGTGGAATCTAGAAAGTATGTGCCAGTGGGATGAAGGATCTGTGCTAGCAGGCTGAGGGATCTACACTGGAGCCAGGAAAAGATACTCAAAGTAAGAACCAGAGTTCCCCTAAAGTACCACAGCCGCCATCAGCAACAGAGAGGTCCTGAGCTCCTCTGATGATCAGCAAAGCTGAGTTCCCATCAAGAAAGCCAACACAGCAAGCTTCTCCAGGAGACTGAACAGTGCACCATCTTCTCTGGAGCCAGAAAGCAATGCTAAAGGTGAGGACCAGAGCTCCCCCAAAGTGAACCAAAGCCATTCTCAGTGCCAACGAGGTCCTGAACTCCTTGCAGGACGAAAACAGCCCAGTTCATCAGAAAAGCCAGCACGACGATCTCCTCCAAAAGAACCAACAGCTCCTTACATCTTCCACCAGCTCCCATCAGCCTCATTTCTCCAGTTCTGCCTCTTATGCTGCTGGCAACAATCCCATTCCCAGCACTGCACTTACTCGGTTTAACTGGGTGTTATAAATTGAGCACCAGTTGTCAATCCACTACAGAGAGTTAGAAAATTAAAGTTGAAGAAATGTCCCAAAAAGTAGAACCAAAGTCGCAAAAGATGGGGAGAGAACCAAATAAGGCAAGTCCAGGGTTTATGGACTGAACAGTGCTGTGCCCCATTCACATGTTGAAACCCCAGCACTTGAGAATGTGACTGTGTTTGGAGACGGGCAGATGAGCTCTGTGCAACCCAAGTGATTTGGTCACAGAAAGGGACACTAGGATTTCAGGGGCACAGAACACAGACCACGTGAGAGCAGATAAGAAGACAGCCATGTGCAAAACAGAAACAGAGTCCTCAGGGGAAGCCAAACTGGCCACCACCTTGGTCTCAAACTTTGAGCCTCTGGAAGTGCAAGAAACAAGCTCTGTTGTTCAAGCCACCCAATCTGTGGTATTTTGTCATGGTGGTCCTAGACACTATCACACTGTTCAATGACGTGCACTCTGAAAACTGCATTGGGTGATTTGGTCATTGTGCAAATATAACAGAGCGTACCTCTACAAACTGCGATAGGGCAGGTCAGTAAATCAATGTGGCCCCTGATGTTTCCTGCATCTCAAATAGTAAGCCTGAAATGTATTTGGTTGCTGTAGGCATAACAGTATACTGTTTTGTTGTTGTTGTTGTTGTTGTTGTTGTTGTTAGTTTTTTTGGTACCAGGAATCAAACTCAGGACCTTGTGCTTGCTAGGCAGGCACTTGTACTGCTGAGCTATATCCCTGGCCCCAGTATACTGTTTTATAGCAAGTTTGTTTAATCAGTAGGAGTATACACTAAAAGCACAATTAAAAGCATAGCATTTTAAATCCATAAATTAGCAGCACAGGTCATTTATTATCAAATATTAGGTACTGTACAGAATTGCATGTGCTACACATTTAGAGGACTGTCAGTATAATGAATTTCTTTAGCAAAATCGCCACAAGTACATGAGTACTGCACTGTGCTACAGTGTTTTCATGGCTAAATCACGAGGCCATAGGAATTTTTTAGGATCAGTAACATTTGATCAGCCCACTGTCATATATGTAATCTGTCCCTGACCAAAATGTAATGTAGTGCATGACTGTATACCCAGGAGGTTCAATATCCAACTAATGGCATTTTAGAGAGTTGGAGCAGAAAAAAATAGAGCAAAGGGAATAGTAAAAGAAAAAATCCACCAGAATTTTTCCTAGAAATGATCTTGTATTTCCAGATGCAATGACCTGTTGTGTGCCTAGAAAAATGAACTGACCAAGGGACATAATTAAAAAGAAAAAGTTTTAAACACAAAAGGAAGCTCTTACAGACTTTCAGCAGGAAGGAAAAAAGTTAACAGGAGCTCAAAACTTAAATGGCTTCTGCTAAGCATGGTAGTGTATGCCTACAGTTCCAACTACTCAAGAGGCTGAGACAGGAGAATCCCTTAAGCAGAGGAGTTTGGTGCCAGCATAGGCAACATAAACCACCTAAAAAATAAAAGATCAGAATGGGTTCACACTTTTTAGTGACTAAACTGGAAACAAGATGAAAGTGGTCAAGGACACACAATAAAGAATTATTTTGTCATACCGGGTGTGGTGGCGCACATCTGTAATCCTAGCACTCAGGAGGCTGAGGCAGGAGGATCATTGTGAGTTCGAGACCAGCCTGAACTGCAAAGCAAGACCCTGTCTCAAAAAGACAAAAAAAATTATTTTGTCATAAAGAATAAACGAGTCATTTGTAGGAAATGGACACACTTTTGGACTATAATGTTAAGTGAAATAAATCAGACACACAAGCTTAACTATCACATGGTTTCTCTTATATGAGATACCCACAATAGAAATAAAGTCAAAGTAAAAGGTAGCTAACAGAAAATAGGAAGAAAGATCTTTTGAACCAGGAAAAAGGACCAAGAGATGAAGGTGAGAGAGAGGGGGGAAGGGGATGAGGAAAGATGGACCAGCTCCCATGAGGAATACAATCATGTACTGCAATTGTGTACAGTAAAAATACAAATTAAAACTGAAAATTAAAAAAATCCTAAGTGGAAAGTTCTCCAAGGTAAACTGTTTTAGAGTCAAGGGTTAAAAAAAAAAAAATGGCCTGCAGGCCTAGAGAGCTGTCAGCCTAAGTGAGAGGTTCAGGGGGAGAGTTCTTCAGGAAGATGAAACTTCTCAAGAAAACTGTTGATGGATGCACTAAACCTATAGTACTCTGGCTCTTAAGAGAAAACCTACAAATCTCTGGCAGAAATTGGATACTAATGAATTCATTGTAAATACAGAGAAAAGTGCAAAGTAACCAAGTAAAATTTTTGTTTGTTTTTGATTTTTGAGATAGGGTCTCACTATGCAGTCCATGATAGCCTTGAATTCACTATGTATTCTAAGCTGGCCTTGAATTCATGGTCCTCCTCCTGCCTCAGCCTCCTGAGTACTGAGGTTGCAGGTGTGCACCCCCACACCTGGCTGAAACCAGACAAATAGTGACACAACACCGGCAAGAAAAGTCAAGCTCTCATATTTGAGTACATAACTATAATTATCTAGTCAAAATAATGTAAATGCAGTATAACCACTTGTATAATTATATAGGAAAGGGAGAGGATAGTGTGGGAGGGGTGTGTGTGTGTGTGTGTAAATTGCACATAAGTTAAAAAGCATAAAAACAGAATCTCATCCAATGTCAAGGGATGTCAAAAGGTAAGTGCCTAACTACAAATCTTTAGAAATAGCTAACAAGCATGTTATTTTGTGTCCAGTACATAAATTTAGTAAACAATGAATCTGCACCTATCACTAGAAGGGATTTACTCTGAGAGTATAAGGTGGAAAACCACTGTTGTTTTGGTAACAAACAACAGTGGTTTCCGTGTTACCGTGTGGATCAGGAGACGCCCTGACAGACTCAGGTGTAAAACGCTTGGTCACCAGCCTGTGACTCTATGCAGAGGTGGTGAAACCTTTGGATAATGATGGTAAACACTTTAGAGATGAGTGCCCAAACTGCAACCCAAAACCCACTTATTTTTCACAAAGTATCAACACTGCTATTAAACCTGAATGCTAAGGTTTTAGTTTAGGAAAAATAACTATTTGGGGTGACTTGGCTGTCATGGCGACAGAGAGTGTTCTGTGTGTCCACTACAGCACCCGTGCCATATGTTCGCCACCACTGATTTGGGAGGTGAGGCCTAGCGTAAGGAAATTAGGTCACTTAGGCAGTGCCCTTGAAGGCCCTCAACCCCTGTCCGTCCTGTTCTCTTTTGTGCTACTGCTCACCACAACGTGAGCAGCTTTGCTTTGCCGCATGCGCCTCACCATGGTGTTGGGCATCAGCACAGGGGCAGAATGCTGGGGGCCAGGTGACCGTGCACTGAACGCTCTGAAACCATGAACCAAAATACATCTTTCTCTTAAAGTTGCTTTTCTTGGGCTGGGGACATAGCTCAGTGGCATAAGTGCCTGCCTGGCAAGCACAAGGTCATGAGTTGGATTCCCGGTACCAAAAGAAAAAAAAGTTGTTTTTCTTAACTGTTTTGTCACAGGGACTCAAGGGCGATGGGAATACTAGGCTTGCAGAACTTTGGTTTTTAAGTGCATGTCTAAGAGCTGTGGGCTTGCTTTTGTCTGTCCTTAAGGCCTGACATGCATTACATACCTAGAAAGCGTTCCTTTCTCCTTTAAAATAGTCTTTGTGGTATACCAGCTCCTTTTCAGACTCCAGGGTAAAAGGGTTCTGTGAGATTTTGAGCTTCATTGCTTACCCAATTCCTACTACCAAGTCAGAGTTGTATAAATATTTGTGAACAGAAGCACCTACTGAACCATACTTCAGAAGCTATTTTGCAAAATCTAACTCTAACTACACTTTAAGATAGTGAGCATATAAATTAACCAATCTGAAGCTTCCTGAGTACATTATTACCACATTATTCAGGCAGATTCTATTGAAATATTAAATTATAGTATAAATAATGCTACTTCAATCTCTACTGACATGTTATAACCAGTGTCTAGTAAAGGTAAAATATCATTCCCTCCAGATCAGAGTGTTATATATTGAGGGTCTGGGCCATGAGAGGCTTCCAAGAGGGTCAATTTTCATAAAAATTTTGTGTGTATAGGCATTTTTCTGGAAAGGTCTCATAACTTTTATTAGATTTGTAAAGAGATAAATGACTTCCTAAATTCTAAATACCACAGCTCAAGGCAGTAGTGCTCTCCATTTTATCTTGTGCCATTCTTCAAAGAAGCATAAAGCATTTTGTATATTTATGCTCTTAAGTCCTGAAATATAGAAATATAGGAAAGCTGCTATTCATATTTGAATACACAAATGCCAGTTTAGCTGTGTGGTTCTAATTAGGAAAAGAACTAGGGCGAAAAGAAAATATGGCCCATTTTGAAAGCAGATTGGATAAATTCTACATAACATTCTTACACGTCTTCAACTCATACTGGTTCATTATTTTCTGAGAAATTTTAATGTTCAAATTACTATACAAAATGTCCAAAAATAAATTCAAGACTAAAGTGAGTGTTCTTTTGGGTCATTGGAAAATAATATCTAAGTTTGATCTTTCTTTCTGAAATATTATTGAAAACGAGAAGCAATGAAGCAGGATCCAATTTCAGCAAGAACCTAATTTTTAGTTTTTTGAGTGCACAGTTCAAATTTGCCATTAATAAAAATATGTGAGTGTTTAAATATGTATAGTGGACTAGGATATCATAAAGGTAAAATGAAGTTAATCAGATGGAGCTTGTAACCTTGGTCTAGATGAAAGTGAATTCACTGGCATAAGACTTGAAAGTACCAGAACCATGGATGAAAACAAAAGTAATCCATTCAGCCAGTGGTATTAAAATACGAGAAGTTTTTGGGGGAGTGAAAAGTGACAGGTGAAGGATACCATTCAGATTGCTCAAACAAGCTGAACATGGTGGCGCACATCTGTAATCGCAGCACTTGGGAGGCTGAGGCAGGAGGATTGTTGTGAGTTAAAGAACAGCCTGGGCTACACAGTAAGTTCAAGGCCAGCCTGAACTGCATAGCAAGACTTTGTCTCAAAAAGATCCCCCCCCAAAAGAATTTAGATTGTTCAAACAGTCCCCAAAAAGTCATTGAATAAGAAATGTCTGTTCTTCATTGGGACTTTAGGTAATACACTAAATAGTTACTTGTTCTACCTTGTTAAAATTTAGTGCTTTAGGGATCTGAAATAACCTTCAGCACATCTTTTTAGTTCAGTTAATTTGGGAAATAATGAAATACAAAAAGAAAACAATGTTGTGTGATACAGAAGGAGCAGAGGAGTGGGACTGATCAGCTCTAGTCATTACCTTTGGCAGTGTGCAGAAGCACATTCCTGGGAATCATCATAGAAATGAATTTCTGAAAAAAGTACTGTAAACATTTTTTTCTCAATAGTACTAGAGATTGAACTCAAAGCCTTCACACTGAGCTACATCCCCAGCTCCTAGTGTATATCTCAACTTTACCTAACAGCAAGTAGAGAAGAGGCTGTAATAGAAATTAGGACATTACAGGAGGTGAAAACTTTAGAAAAAGAAAGCCTTAAAGGGATTGGGCATAGGTGTGTACGACAGTTTAAGATTCCCATATTACTCCTTTTCGTTTGAGGTCCTAATCAGTAAGTCACAAAATATGTACTTCAGGACTCCCGTTTTCAACTGCAATATGCAGAATGATTTTTTTTAAATGAAACTAAAAAATCTAAAAATGCAACAGTACTGTACTAAAGGTGATTTATTAACTGTTCTTAAATCTTCCTTTTGTTGGGCTGGGGATACAGCTCACTGGCATAAGCTCCTGCCGGGCAAGCTCAGGGTCCTGAGTTTAATTCCCAGTACTAAAAGAAAAATCTTCCTTATATTGGACTTACCTCAATTCTAAATTGAAATTTTAAAATTAAACTTCTCATATTTTACTCTCTAAATTATTGGCATGTTTTTGTTTTTGAGAGAGGGTCTTGCTATGTGGCGATTCTCCTGCCTCAAACTCCTGAGTCCTGGGATTAGAGGCATGTGCCACCAAGCCTGGCTACTTTCTGAATTATTAACTAGTATATGAATGAGTGTATTCATCATGAGATGTTGGTTCGTATACATAGCACATCTTGATCCTTTTTACTTCTCCTTTGCTCCTTCCTCCCATTTTTCCTATTCCTAGACCCCCGTCCAATCTCCACGAAGTCTATCTCCCTTTCTCCTACCATCTTTCTTTCATTTTGCTCTTTAAATTCTTCATATTTGGGGTTTCTCATATATGAGAGAAATATTAACCATGCAATATTTAATCTTCTGTGTCTGATTTATTTCACTTAGCATTATGGACTCGAGGTACATCCATTTTCCTGCAAATGACTCAAATTTATTTTTCTTTATGGTTGAGTGGCACTCATATATATATATATATATATACACATGTATATATATATATATATATATATACACATGTATATATATTTATAAAACTTTTCCCAGTACTTATTTCAATGTAGGGTAATTTTTTTCTGATCTTCAGTTGATTTAGGCATATTTTAATGCTATAATGAACATGACACACAGATTACTGTATGTTATTTAGAGCAGAAAATGTAAATATGCATAAAAAAATATGGGTTTATTATTTAAGGATTGTGGTGTGAAGTTTGAGCTGGTAAAATATTGGACTGACTCAGATTTCAAATTTCATGATTAAGTGAATCAGCAGTATCAGATTTGCTTCCTGAGAGAATTCTGTCTTACTGCAGTGAAAAGGCTTTCTGTTGCATTATATAAGGCCTCACACTACTTAAAAGTGATTCTGGGGCAACCCACTGGGGCCCCCCATCTGCCCCTCTCTTGGACAGCTTTCTCTCCCTCAATAAATATATTCTGTTCTTAACCTCCGTTGTTATAATTGATAACCTAAGGGCACAAGGCCTACCTAAGCCCTGTACCAGTCCGTGCAACACTCCCATCTTGGGAATTCAGAAGCCCAAGGGGGAATGGAGACTAGATACAGGACCTCAGACTGATAAATGAGGCAGCAGTGCCAATTCACCCAATGGGCCCTAATCCATATACACTCCTTTCCCAAATTCCAGAAGATGCCAGTTGGTTTTCAGTGTTAGATTTGAAAGGTGCTTTCTTTTGTATTCCTTACACACAGATTGGCAGTTTCTCTTTGCTTTTGAAAATCTTCATGACTAGCCCAGCGTGGTGGCACACACCTGTAATCCTAGCACTCAGGAGGCTGAGGAAGGAGGATTGTTGCGAGTTCCAGGCCAGCCTGGGCTACAAAGTGAGCTCAAGGAAAACCTGAAATGTACAACGAGACCCTGTTTCAAAAAAAAAGACACATACACAAAAAGAAAATCCTCATGATCAGGTCTCTCAATTGATGTGGACCGTGCTTCCTCAAGGGTTCAGGGATAATTTATCCACATCTTTTTGGACAAGTGCTTTCCCATGACTTGGCATACTTCGAGTTTTCCCAGGTCACAGTCTTACAGTATGTAGATGACATTCTTTTATGTGCCCCCTCAGGAGAGCTCTGTAGACAAGGCACCTGTGCTTTGCTAAATTTTCTAGCAGACAGAGCTTATAAGGGCTCTAAATCTAAAGCATACCTTTTCAGTCTTGAGGTAAAATATTTAGGCTTCATCATATCCAAGGGAACCTGAAGGCTAGGAAAGACAGAATTAAAACAATTCTTTCCTTCCCGCAGCCCAAGACCCTAAACCAGCTAAGGGGATTCCTAGGAATTACAGGATTTTGTCACCTTTGGATACCAGAATACAGGGAGATTGTGAGACCCTTCTATCAACTTATAAAAGACAACCAAAAAACAGATACCTATTTTTAACCTGGGAACCTGATTCCCAAACTGCATTCTAGAAGCTGAGACAAGCTCTCCTTAATGCCCCAGCACTACATCATTTCAATTTATAAAAGGTAAGGTATGGTTTTGGGAGTGCTTATACAAGATCAAGGACCCACTGCATAGCCTGTATGGCATCTGAGTCATGAATTAGACACTGTAGCAAAGGGATGGCCTTCTTGCCTTAGAGCTACGGCAGCTGTAGCTCTCTCAGTACCAGAGACAGCTGAGCTAACTTTAGGTAAAAAATCTCACTATATATATATATACTTCACAATGTGGCAGGAGGGCCAGGGATACAGTTCAGTGGCATAAGAACTTGCTTGGCAAGACTGAGGTCAAGAGTTTGATTCCTGGTACAAAAAAAAAAAAAAAAAAAAAAAACCACTGTGGCAGGACTTCTTTCTTCCAAAGGAAGCCTCTGACTATCAGACAGTCAACTTCTTAAATACCAGGACCAGCCATTCAAATGAAAACATGCTCCTCCTTAAACCCTGCTAACTTTTTGCAAGGAAAGGAAGAAATTGAGGCTGAAGACATGATTGCAAACAGGCAATTCTCCATACATCTGCAGCTAGAGAAGGCTTATTAGACATAGTCTTTACTAACCCTGATTTGACCCTTTTCTGGAATGGCAGCTCCTTCATGGAAAATGGGACAAAGAAGGCAGGGTATGCAGTGGTAACTTTATAGCAGGCTCTCAAAAGTTCCTCACTTACACCTGGGACCAGTGCTCAGCTAGCGAAGCTCATGGCTTGGGGCTTATCCTCTTTATGGGAGGCCATTACTGGCTCCTCTTGATGGAAATCTTTGTTGACTATAGTCATAATAATCCCGCTGGTCTTATTGTAAGGGATGGCGACTTTAGCATATCATTTTAAGATAGAATAATTCTAGTCTTAGTGCAAGCCTCAAAATATGTCTTGAGAAACATCCCAGAGGGGTGGTAAAGAGTTAACTTTGCAGTCCTGACTTTGCCTTGGAATGCTTCTCCAAAGACAAACCTTGCCTGAATTGTTTCACCCCTCCCCTGGCCCTAGATAAACACTGTATCTAAAGGGGGACATATAGAACAGAGTACAGAAAGTATGTATCATTGTGGCCAGAGCCTGACCCAGTCACTTGGCACAAGGAAAGCAACTGTGGTCAGGCCTAAACATTCCAATCTATTACCATGGAAACCAAAAAACGTAGGAACAAAGGCAGTTAAGGGCCACATCTCTGATTAGCAAATTGGAGATGGGGAGCGACTGGTCCAATTGTTTAATTAAAGTTAATTAAAACTCCATTTATTCTGAATGAGTTCTTTGATCTCCTGCAGAGTTCAGCCTGATTTTTTATTTTTGCTGTAACATTATTACTAGGCCCATGCATACTTAATTATTTCTTTGGCTTTGCCTTCTCCAGATTTAGAGCTATATGCCTAGCAAAGTTGAAAATGCCTGTTGTCTATCAAGGGCCTTTAGACAGACCCTCTGGAGAGTATCTCTGACTGTTGCTCAATAACTACAACCCCTTCCAGCCTGAAGAAGCCAGAGTGATCATCACCCGTTACTCCCTCATGGCAGTTCAGGTCACTTCTTCAGAGGGAGGAATGTCATAGGCCGCTGAATTAGATAGAAATATTATAGGCAGTCAGACAAGGCCAGGCCCTCCAAGAAGCCAAAATGAAAGACAAGATACCTTGCAAAGGAAGACTATTTTCTGTGGGCCAGACTTCAAGTCAAAAGACTAAATAAAAGTACCCACATACCTCCCTAGGTGTAAACATCAGGGATTGATATTCTAAATAGAAAGCAATCACCTTGAAGAGTCACTAACCCAACCCCTTACAGGAAAAGCCCCTGTTCTGTATTCATGCTCCCTTGCTAGGTGACTCCCTTCCCCATTTGATTCCAATTTAATCAGTTTTAACTGAACAGTTCTTATAAGCTGACCATAGTTTTGTCCCACCTCATGCCCACCTTGTGATTTCCCAATTTTCCCTTACCTTGGACCTACTTCACCTCGTAGTTTTGCTCTATAAAAGTTCCTAGAAAAGACAGAGTCTTGGGCAACCGACCCAGGCCCCCCTTCTGTCCCTCTCTCGGAGCTTTCTTTCTTTTTTTGCTTTTCTTTTTTTTTTTGTACCAGGAATCAAACTCAGGACCTTGTGCTTGCAAGGCTGGTGCTTGCGCCATTGAGCTATATCTCCATCCAGGAGCTTTCTTTCCCTCAATAAGTATGTTTTGTTTTTTTTACTGGGAAGTGAACTCATGACCTTGTGCTTGCCAGGCAAGCACTGTGCCAAATAAATATGTTCTGCTCTAAAAATAAAAAAAAGTGATTCTGACCTTTACAGCTGCTTTAGCCAAAAGAATAATAAATCATACAACAATAGTTTACATATAATTAAAAATGTTAAATTTAGTCCAATATTTAGCACTTTTTAAACAATATGCTGGTTCATAAAATACATTTGGTAAAAGCCTAACTAATTTGGCCTGATTTTTTTGTCTAGTTGATCTATTTTTGACAGTGGGGTATTAAGTTCTCCCATTATAATTTTATTAGTGCTTATCTGATTTTTCATATCTGTTAATATTTGTTTTATATAGTTGGGTGTGCTGGTATTTGGTGTATATATACTTATGATTGTTTTCCTCTTGGATTGTTCCCTTTACAAGGATGTAGTGACCTTCTTTGCCTCTCCTAATCAGTCTTGGCTCGAAGTTCACTTTGTCTGCAAATAGAATAAATACTCTTGCTTTTTTCTGGTTTCCTGTCATATGGAATTTGTTTTCTATCCTTTGAGTTTTAGTCAATGAATTTCTAGTAAGCATATTGTTGAATCTTACTCCTTGATCCATTCTGCTAGTCTGTTTCCTTTGGTGAATTGAGACCACTAACATTGATGGTTCTAACTGATATGTGTTGCCATCCTTGCAATGTTATTTTCCTGTGGGGTTTTTTTTTTGAGGCAGGGTTTCACTGTGCAGTTCAGGCTGGCCTTGAGTTCAATTTGTAGCCCAGGCTGGTCTCAAACTCACTACAATCCACCTGCTCCAGCCTCCCAAGTGCTGAGATTACAGGCGTGCACTACTGTCTTGGTTACTTTTCTCTCATTGTTGACACAAAACACCCAATGTCCAAAATGAAGGAAAGAAAGGTTTATTTAGCTTACAGTTTGTGGAGGCTTCGGTCCATACTTGGCTGGCTCAGAGGCAGAGTGGCGCATGGCAGAGGGCAAACGTTCATGGCAACAGAGCACAGAAATTACAACAAGAGCAAAAGGGAGGAATGGTAGGCAAGCAGCCTCTTCCTACCTCCCTTACATTGTAAACAGGCTACCCCCACACAGGGGCCGTGTAGCACACACATAATCTGCATGCCCTCCTCTTCCACAGGCTCAGGATGTAACCTGGCTTCCTGCTGAGTCACTCAGCTAAACCTCTAGATTCCCCAAGTTGACACAATGTATCAACTATAAAAGCCCCCCCTCATGGGGGGGATTAACTGCTTGCCTTGCCTGGTACATTCATTCTATTGGGATCATGGTGTCGTAACCTTTGTTATCTGTTTCTAGAATGTCCTTCAGAACATTCTGGCGTACTGGTTTGGTGCTCATGAATTTCTTCAGGTCTTCTTAGTCATGAAAGCATCTTATTTCTCCATTCATTTTGAAAGATACCTGTGCAGAGTACATGAATATGGGTTGGAGGTTGTTTTCTTTTAGGGCTTGAGATACTTCACTCCAGGTTCTCCCTCACTTGAGGGTTTGGGTTGAGAAGTCTGCTGTGATTCTGATGGGCTTTCTGTTATAGGTGATTTGTTTTCTTTAACATCTTTTTTTGGGGGAGAAGGCCTTTTTGAGAGAGGGTTTCACTGTGCAGTTCCAACTGGCCTTGAACTCATTTTGTAACCCAGGCTGGCCTGCAACTGGCAGCGATCCTCCTGCCTCAGCTTCTCAGGTGCTGGGATTACAAGTGTACACCACCATGCCCAGCCCCTCTAACAGCTTTTAATATTCTGTTCTTTTGTTGAATTTCTGAAATCTTTACTATTATATGTCTTGGGGTAGGTTTTTTTTTTTTATCATGACTAGTTGGAGTTCTAGATGCCTTATTTTCTGTATGTCAAATCCTTTTTCCCTGCTTGGGAAGTTTTTTGCTGTGTGACTTCTGTAAATAGGTTTTTTATATTGTTTGTACTGTCTCCCACTTTTTCATTGACTCTGATCAATCTAACATTATTTTTGCATCATCTAGAAGCTGCTGAATTGATTTCTCATGGACCCTTGCTATTTTTAAGAAATGTTCCTTGTCATGATAACTAACCACTGTCCTATATTTGATATTCTGTCCTCACATTGGCTCATTCTGCCGCATGTACTTTTGATAGAATTTTCTTTTGAAACAATGTCTCACTATGTAGTTCAGACTGGCCTTGAACTTATGATGGAGCCTAAACTGTCCTCAAACTCATAGCAATTCTCCTGCCTCAACTTCTAGAGTGCTGGGATTACAGGTATGTGCCTTCACACCTGGCTCAGTGGAAGTTTTAATCTCCTGGAAATCTGTTTGAATCTGTTTCATGGATTCCATTCCTTTCTTATGTTGAGCTTTCATGATTTCCATCATTTTCCTAAACTCTACTTCTTTTCTGATCTGAAATCACTGACCAAGTCTTTCATTATGTTCACCATCTCTGTAGTTATCTGAGAAATAGTTTCTGATTTTGTTTTTTCTAGAGCCTCATTCATCTGCTTTGTTAGTTCCACTGTTACCACTTCAAAGAGTTCAGATGGGAAGCTTTTGAATTGGCATTGCCCCCTGAGCTGGAAGTCTGGGGTTGCATCTTGCTTAAGTGTTTTCTGTTCTTTTTTTCTTTAGTTTAGTTCCTGTGTTGATGCATGTAAAGTGTTTATGGTGAGTAGCTTTATTGCTAGTATTTAGAACCCTTAGGAAATGACTACTTCTCAGAGATGCCTCCAGGCATTTGGGTTTGAGTCTGTTGCAAAATCCTACCCCTTCAATTTATTGAAGATGAGAAGTTGCTGCCTATTTGACCCAGTCCCTGGTTCTTTGCGATTAGCCTATAGTATTGCTTATGAGCCTTAGGCAATCTCAGTCTTGGTGTACCAGGAAGAACAACTGATTAGAACAATTATGTCACCTTGGCTAAAGTAGCACAATCAGCACTTGCAGTCACGTCAAACAGAGCCTAGAAAATGACAAACTGTAGTAGCTTAATTTTCCACCTTTAACCATATGAACTAGGTTTATGGTTATAAACAAAATCGGAAATGAGCCAGAAAATTGTATACAGCAAATAAGTCCTCAATATGTTGGTTTATTCTCAAGGGAGAGCCTTTGAAGGGGTGGGGGGGAAATAGAGAACTAGAAGAAGAGAAAGATTAGAAGCAAGGCTGGAGGGCAGAGGAAGACTACACAGACTTTGAGAAATGGGTAAAGAAGACATGAGGAAAAGAGAGGAGGAAGAAATAAAAACTAAGAACAGAATGAAATAACAAAACAACTAGAAACCATGTTCCCATATAAAAACAAGAACAAACAAAGAAAAACAAAACGAAGAAAAAATGTCACTTCAAAGTGTGTCTCTGCTGTCCCTGGTAGACAGTGGGCAGAGTCCAAGTCTGAACTGACTGATCCCAGAAAGCCAGGTATAGCTTTACAAAGGGATATTGCATAGTCCCAGTGAGCCTGTACCTGGAGTTCCACTGAAGTCCAGGTTGATATTCAGCTGTGAAACTGGAACCCGACTTGTTCAGCCTGTAACGATCCCTCTGTCTCCTGCCACTTGAACTTGGCTCCCTGACCTACTGTCAGCTCGAACTCAGCAGCCTCACTCTGATTCAGGGAGCCGCTAAATGGAGCTGGCCCACACACGTTCTCAGTTTTGAGCTTCGTTGGCCCCTCTCCAAGACGACTACTGCACCATCCCCCTCTTCTAGAGGAAGTGTGAACCCAAAGAACTTACCAGCCACGGCAGTCCACTGTGTCTGCTACTCCGTTCTATGGGTTCATTTGTCTGTGGAGGCCTCTGAGGTCACCAGTAGTCACCATGTGTTTGCAGTTTTGAGCCACATCTCCTGCTCAGTGAGCCTGGGCTGAAGGGGAAAGGGCTTCCTGCCACCTCCTTCTTTGTTGAAGTTTCGCTCTTTTCTCTCTCCATGGGCTTCAATTCTCACTTCAGATCCTTCCTGGGTGCTAGGCACCAACTTCCCTCCTTCTCTTGCTCACTTGCTATATTCTAGCATCTGGATATCGAATCTCAGAAATATTCTCTCCCTGTTGCCCAGAAATCCCAGGCCTTGGTTTCTTTCTTTGTAAAACAAGGAGACTGAGCCAAATGCTCCATCTGGATGCTCTAACTTGTGAGCCCATTTACATGTTTGTCACACACGATGCTCCTTTATAACATGAAAATAAGATTGGCCAACAATTTGTCTAAAAAAGTAGAGAAGTCAAAGCTTTATATGTATAACATCACCTTTTCATGAACCTGTGATAATTAACTTAGATTCACATGGGAGAAGGTTATACACCAAATATAAACGCTGCTGGCAGCAGAACCAGTAAATCCCAAGAAGGAAAAGAAAGGAAGCATGAAGGTGACAGAGTTATGGAGCTTTGTAAAATCTGCGAACATTCAGAGCAACTCAAAGGTAGAATTGGGGTTAGTAGAAAGGGAAAAATATATCCACTTCTCCGAGCCTTGGTTTACACATTGGGTTTTGCAGAAGCCAGATGAAATAAGGTCTTCACGGCCAGGCCTAAAAGGATGGTGATGCCAGGCAGAGTCCGGGCCCAGAATGATGTCCTGAAACTCTAGAAATGACAACAGCAACAAGAGTAGTACTTCCGCACCCCACCTGAAGCCTCGTCTAGGAAGTGATGCTGAGCTCACACCAGAATCACCCGGGGAAGTCTTCTTTAAAACCAGCTACTCAGGGGCTGGGGATATAGCTCAGCACCTGCCAGGAAAGTGTGAGGTCCTGAGTTCATCTCCCATTACCCAAAAAAATAAAAAACAAAACCATCTACTCAAATCTATGTTGCTCCTGTGAGTGGGCATAATGGATATTTGTTCTAGGACACTGATAACCCTCCATTCTGTCTTAGATTAACTGATGACAAGAACATTCTCAGATGTTTTATAATGAACCTCAAGGTTCAGTCTCAACTCTGAGAGCATCTGCCCATGCTGGTCTACAGACAGTGATTCAAAAGTAATGTTTTATCTCAGTAGTTATGGGTACCGGTTGGTAGGTGTGTGTCCCAGCTACCCATAATTCACATTAGGATTTGTGTTTGGGTAGAACACACCCATCCATGCCTCCACTCTCCTATTCAAACCTTCACTTCCCCACCATTTCAGCTTCTTTTCAAAGCTATAGGTGCAAACATCTTGCTGCCTCACAGTGGCAGTGGACCAGGATCTATTTGCCCATGTGACTGTTATTTCTGATAGCTCAGGGAGAATTCTTATCTCAAGTTTCTAAACTCATACCTTTTATAATATATTCTAATTCCATTTTTTCTACCTCCTGTATTCAAAATTCTGGTAAGAGAAGGCAAGGAGTTGAAAATTATCAAAAAACCTTTTATGATACTTATAAAAAGTTTCTTTGGGGGGCTGGATCTGTTGGCACATCCCTGTTATCCCAATACATGGGAGACTAAGGTAGAGGCATCATGAGTTCAAAGCCCACCTGGACTACATAATGAAACCCTGTCTCAAAAAACAAAACAAAAAGACTCTTTGGAGCAGAGCATGGTGACACACACATATAATCCCAGCACCTTGTAAGTGCTAAAATGGGAAGATATCCATGAGTTCAAGCCCAGCCTATGCTATATCATAAGACCCTTTCTCAAAAACAAAAAAAAAGGTTCTTTGAGTTTAATTTGATAATTTAACATTTAATAAGAAATGAGATGACATAAAAATTTAATAACCTCCTACAAAATACTTAATTGCAAAGAGAATAGTAGGATACTTACAGTGGACAAATTTGGCAGATAACACCTTAGGTGACTGAAGTAAATGTCATAACAGAGTAAGTCAAAACCATGTACCATCTGACGGTAACAAGATGGAACAAGAAAAGAGGGTCACTTCAATGGTATTACTACCAAACAGACATAATCGAAATCTAATCATTAGGCAAAATTAAACCGAAAGACAGACAACAACATAACCAGTTTGTGTTAAGTATGTGGAGGACAAGGAAAGGCAGAGGAAATGTCCTACAATGAAGGCATGTAAAGAAACATGGCAATTAGATGGAGTCTGGGGGTCAGATAGTAGTCATGAGACAGGGTTAATTTCCTGATTGTGGTGGTTATATGGTCGTGTAGGAGAATATCCTTGTGTAGCGGAACTTCACACTAAAATAACAGAAGATAACAGACCATTGAGTCAGCAGATTACCCACAAATGGCTCAGGAAAATGAGCTTGGTTGTATTTTTTTCTTGTATTTTTATGTAAAATTGACATTGTTCAAAATAAAATGACAGCTAGGAGTGGTGACACACACCTGTGATCCCAGCACTCAGAAGGCTGAGGCAGGCAGATCATTGTGGGTTGAATGCTTGCCTGGGCTGCAAAGTGAACGCAAGGCCAGCCTGAACTGCATAGGGAGACGCTGTCTCAAAAAGACAAAAAGAACAATAGAAATGAAATGACAAAAGCAATTTCTCACATTGAATAATTCCAATTCATAATCCTCATGGACTCTTCCTTCTTCTGATTGCCTAATGGATGCCAGATATTCACCCTCCCCAGCAGAAGGAGAAAACATCTTAACTTGCTTTCTCTGCCCTACTTTTTGCTCATACAGGTTTCAGCAACCCTGAATTATGTATCATAGGAAATGAGTGGAGAAAGATCTCATCATATTATCCAAGAGTCAGAATAAAACTGTATGAGGGGGGACTTCGGGGAAGATGGTGACTGGGTAAACAGCGGAGAAAGATCCTCCCAGAGGATCACCACCCAGACACTGGAATGTAGCAATATGAGAAAGACAGGAAGGACAGAAGTGGTACCATGGACCCAGGAAAGATCTGAAATGAGAATTGAAGCCCTCAGAAAGAGCAAACAAGACCTCTCCTGGAGAAAAGGCTCAGAGGGCCGCCATGGCACAGTTGGAGGAAGAGGAGGCAGAGAAAGAGGGAGTCACTGTTCCAAACACACCCTTGGCCCACTCTCTCATTCCAGCACTCCCAGCTTCAGTTTGGGAAGCCTGTGCTCACAGGAGCCTCCTGACTCGGCCAGGGGAGGGTGGAGGTCTGAGAGCTGATCCAAGACCGGAGAGGAAAAAGCACAGGCTAGGAAAAGAGGCAACAGCGGTCAGGAGGGGTTGTCAAACCCACTATGAGGATAAAAAACTACAACAGCTGCTAAAACAGAATCCCCACTTTGCAGTAACCTTTCTAATCAGTGCCCTGAGGCAAGATGGATTTAAAGCAATCAGTACACAGCCCACCACACCCAGCTCTACACCTGCCCCGAGGCTGTGGTCTCCTACCTCTCCACTGTGTGAGCAACTACCAGCAGGGGGCAGCAGCAGTGACCCCAGGGCCACAGCAGTTCCCAGGGATGCAGCCAAAGAACAAACGGGAACTGGAGCACAACAGCAAGAGAGAGCTGCAGATGGAGGTGGGCCACATGGCCCCACGCCCTTCTCACTCCAACACCAAGCAGGAAGCACAAGCTGAGTTACCGGGATTCGGCTCCCACCCTGAACTCCCTCTCTGAGCACCTTGAGTCTTGGTGGCCGGAGCACTCAACATGTGTCCCTGACAGCAACAGGCTGAGTCCACAGGCTTCAGGACTCACCCTAAACTACTAATATGAGCACCAAGAGGGACCTCATACTGCTTGCATATATGAACCTTGTATGAACCCATAGCAACAAATTACACGAAAAGCAGCAATCCTGGAGTCTAAGAGACAACAACATACTCTACACAGAAGATACAAGAAAACCCTCCAATTCTCTCCTAGAACTAATAACTAAACTTAGTACACACCCTGGACTACCACAGCGAGCATGGGTGGGGGAGACCTCATGCTACTTGTGCTCAGCATCGTAAGTGCGTCCAATGCCCAGCTGCAAGGGGCAGGGAGCGGCAACACTGGAGATCGGAAGGTGGGAGGAGGCAAAGACCTGGAACTAGGGTGCAGACATGGTTCTCTAGCTGGGTGGGGATAGCCTCCAAAGAGTCATAGGTGGCCTGCAGGGAAACACTAGTGGCCTATGAGGAGACCCCAGGGGCCTTCACAGGGAGCTCAGCAGCCTGAGGAAGGAGGGCGCTCCCTCCAGGCTACATTAGAACCCTGAAGACCTGGACCGGGCCCCCTGCAGCGTGGCGATGGGGAAGAGCCCCGTGGTCTGCTGGGGGTGACCCCTTGGACTCAACTGGGCCTCTGAATGTACTGTATCGAGGAGGAGCCTGGCGGTTTGTTGGGTAACCCCACCAACCCTATGACCCCTGATGGTCTTGAGGGCTTGTCAATGGGGGCTTGACCATAGTGAACCTGGTTCCCTGCCTATCTACCGTCTGTGAAGATGGGTGCTTTTGCACCTCCTGCCGTAGCAATTTGTGTACATTTTTGTTACAGCATAATTTGTTTTTGTTTTTGTTCTTTTAATTTTTTTAATTTTTTAAAGTATAAAAGATAAAGAACAACAAAAAAGGAGAAAAACATTAACAAAGAGACACAAAGTAGCACAAGAACAGTACAATCAAAATTGAATTATAGACAAAGTGACGGAATCAACAATGGTTGTTCTATTACATATTGATAATTTCAAAGAGTATGCTCAGGAAAACATATAGACATATAAGATTGATCAAAGAACCAGTCATCAACTATTCCTTACCATAAAGCGAAATAAGACAGTAGTGGAACCATGTTAGCCATCCTGCACATACGTACATACATACATATATATTTGCCACTTTCTTCCTTTTCATCTTTCCCTCATCCCATCTGTTCTTTTTTTTTTTTTTTTTTTCCGGGACCGGGGATCGAACTCAGGGCCCTAGTGCTCAGTGGCAAGCACTTAGCCCACTGAGCTGTACCTCCAGCCCGCCATCTGTTCTTTACCTTTGAGCAGATTCCATTCACACCTCTTAATTTATATTCCCACCCTCAGGTTCTTACACTACTGACACAATACACTGCTTGCATATGTACCTCTGATTTATTTCACTTATAAGTATGATCGCTAATTGTGACCATTTGCCTACAAAAGCCCCAAATCTGTCCCTCTTTATAGCTGAGTAATATTCCACTATATAAAAATGCCACAGTTTTTTTATTTAGTCCTCTATGGATGGACATTTGGGGTGCTCCCACAATTTAGCTATTAAAAATTGCTCTGCTATAAACATGGGTGCACATACATCATGGTGATATGATGTTTTCAGATCTTCTGGGAAAATATCCAGAAGGGGAATAGCTGATTTGAATGGAACCTCTAGACCTAGTTTGCTGAGAAATCTCCAAACTGCTCTCCACAGTGGTTTCACCAGCCTGCAATCCCAGCAGCAGTGCAGAAGAGTCCCTATTTCTCCACAACCTTGCCAGCATTTGTTATTGGATGATTTCTTAATACTGGCCAATCTTACTGGGGTGAGATGAAATCTCAATGTTGTTTTTATTTGCATTTCTTGAATGACTAAAGATGTAGAACAATTTCTCATATATTTATTTGCCATTTTTATTTCTTTATCTGAGAATTGTATATTCATCTCAGATGTCCATTTTTGGATTGGGTCTTTGAATTTGGACAGGTACAAGTTTTTTAATTCTTTGAATGTTCTAAATAGAAGACCATTGTCTGAGAAACAACCAGCTAGGATTTTTTCCCAATTTGTGGGATTTCTTTTCACTTTGCTGATAATTTCTTTAGATGTGCAAAAACTTTTCAGTAAGATGACGTCCCAGTTACTGATTCTTTGAAGTGTTTCCCTTGCAGTTTGATTTTTGTTCATGAACTCTCTGCCTACTCTTATGTCTTCAAGATTTTTACCTACTTTCTCTTCCAATAGATTTAGAGTTTCTGTTTTAATATTGAGATTTCTGATCCATTTTGACTGGAGTTTGGTGCATGGTGATATACTTGGGTCTATTTTCAGTTTTCAGCAAGAAACAAGCCAATTTTTCCAGTACCATTTACTAAACAGGCTATCTTTTTTCCAGGGATCTTGTTTGGTCCCTTTGTCAAATATTAGGTGACTGAGTGTGTTTTTGGTTATGGCTGCATCTTCCAGTCTGTTCCATTGATCCTCAGGTCTGTTTTTTACCCAGTACCAGGTTGATTTTATTACAGTAGCTTTGTAGTATAATTTCAGGTCAAGGATTGTGATTCCACCTGACTTGTCCTTGTTGCCCAGGATTGCTATTGCTATTCTGGGTCTCTTCTGGTTCCAGATGAATTTAAGGCATGTTTTCTCTAGATCTGTGAGGTATGCTAATGGTAGTTTAATGGGAATTGCATTGAATCTGTACAATAATTTTGGTAGTATGGCCATTTTCACAATGTTGGTTCTTCCTAACCATGAGCAGGGGATGTTTTTCCATTTATTGAAATCCTCTGTGATCTCTTTTTTCAGAATACTGTAGTTTTCATTGAATAAATTTTTTACATCCTTTGTTAGATTGATTCCTAAATATTTCAATTTCTTGGATGCTATTGTTTTTTTTTTATTTTAGAAACATAAAAGTACAAAAACCTATTGACAAACAGACACCCATTGTCATAGAAAATAGTACAATCACAACTAATCTATAGACAAGGTGATATGGTCTCAACAGTTGTTGTTGTTTTATCCATTGATATCTTCGAATTGTAGATGTATGGACCCATATACAGACATGCAAATTTAGTCAGACAGTTGATCCTCTCAACAACAGAAAAAAAAAAAAAAAAACACAAGAACCAAAAATCCAAAGACAAGAAAGAAAACAGGCATACATCAACAACAGCAACAACATCAACAACAACAACAACAGAAAAAAAAAACACCGCTTGTTGCTGCTTTACATATTGATATCTTCGAAGTGTGTGTTCAGGCTAACACATACAGATATACACTATTAATCTAATATCCTG
>PVLD010003924.1:0-133780 GCA_004027595.1 Dinomys branickii
GCAACAACTACTGTTGAGACCATATCACCTTGTCTATAGATTAGTTGTGATTGTACTATTTTCTATGATAATGGGTGTCTGTCAATATGTTTTTGTACTTTTATGTTTCTAAAATAAAAAAAAAAAGAAAAAGAAAAAAAAATTAAAAAAAAAATAGCAAACTTTCTGAGCTTGTTTTTCATCCATAGAGTGAAAAAATTAAGAATGATTCTTTCTTAGATCGTAAAACTCCCTTTAAAACTGTAAACCCTTTACTTTTTCAGTTTCTTACACTAGGAAGACAATATGTTTATGTATGTGATTTATTTCACTTATGGGTATGCTTTCTGGTTGCATCCATTTACCTGTAAAAGCCTCGAGTTTATCTTTCTTTATAGCTGAGTAGTACTCCATTGTATAAACACACACCTTTTTTATCCATTCCTCAGCTGATGGCACTTGGGTTGTTTCCAAGATTAAGAAACTGCTCAAAAGGAAAGAACAATTGGGATGAGGGAAGGGAGAAAAAAGAAAGAAGGAACGGAAATATATATATATATATATTATATATATATATATTATATATATATATATAATATTTATATACCCAAGATAGCAAAAATAATTGTACTACTAATTTTTATTGGTTTATTGAAAGGAACAATTAATGCTTACATTTTTTGATCAGTTTTACATGCTTAGATCTTATAATCTCAACAACTACTTTGAAAACAACAATGTGCAATATAACAACCATTGTTTAATTCCTCTTATATTTTGAAATTCTTTAGTTTTGAATTTTTAAATTATTTTTCATTGCCTTTAAAATAAAAAAGTCTGCAGAATTGTAAACCCTATTGTTTTGTTTCTTCAGCCTTCCATAATTTACTTGTTTTATGTTTTCTATAAAGCTTGACTCAGAGGTTGCTAACTCTTAAGACAGCTGAACTTTAATTTCTGTGTCCCAGGACACATTATTAACTCACTGATAATGGCCAAATTCCATACTCTCACAAATATGTTTTTATCAATAGCAGATTAACCATCAAATGCACTACTGAATTGTGAATATTTATGTTAAAAGGTAGGCAGTGTTGAGATACTATTTTCATATTAATAAATTTTGCTCATTGAGGACAAATTGTCCCATTTTCTTGGAGTGCTGAATTTCCCCTTCCGTTGTTAGTGAGCACATACCTTTAGTCACCTTTACAGTCCAGAGGAATACCCCAGGTGTTAATTTCCCCCCATAGACTTGTCCTCTCCAGACTTTATGACTTATTCTCCTTCACTGATCCAACCCCTGTGTGGCATTTTAGTAAATGATATGATAAATCGAGTTTTCCCAGCTGTGTTGATTCTGTTGAAAAAGAAAGATCGCCTAAAATTACGGATTTAGTCATCTGACAGCTATTGTTTGGGACGTGTGGTTTCCTTCTCCTGCCCTGCTTTCATCGTGAGAAGTGCTGAGCATGTACAATGTTCCCTGCACGCCCTTGCCCCTCCGCCTGTGTTAGCCCGAGTAATTGAAAACTGCCGTGTAACTGCTGCTGCACCAAAATACTAGCACGGGAAGATGAGAAACTCTTTTACTAGAGAAATCCTCGGGCCTGAGGAGTGAAAGTGGCCAAGCTGCCTCCAACTGCAGGCACAGCCCTAACCAAAGGACAGTCTGCATGGCAGCCTGGTGCATAGAGGGCTCCAGTGTTGTCCTAGCCGTTTTAGGGTTGTGTTTGTGCTTGCGGGAAGGCAGGGCCATCAGCAGTAATGTCTTTGAAGAGGGAAGGCAGCAGTTACCATTCGGTGGCCCTGCATGTTGTGCCTGGTGCATCCATTTTATCTCTAGGCTCTCATAAAAGGGCAGAGGTGCTGTGTCTCTATATGGTTCTTTTCTATTATTATTTCTTGGTTCAGGTCATTATTGAGATCTGAATCCTGTTGGAGTTCACTTTGTAAAGAACAGATGCAAGGAGAGGGGCAGGGGCAGACTCACCTGCAGGGCACAGTCCTTTGACTACCCCGCTCAGGCCATCTTCAGTCAGGTTGTGTCACCAGCAAAGTGCAGCGGAGAGCAGACCCACAGATGCTCTCCCAAGTGGGAGTCAGTGGGTGGCCCACCACACACGCTGCCTTTGAGAGAATGCCGGGAGAACTGGTAAAGCTTTTCTGGTTGGCAAAATGTGTTTGCATCTTAATACACAATATTTTAAAAACACTTTATTCTCTTCAGTGTGTTATTTTTTACTTGAACTTAGATTAGGAAGTTAATTAAATGGAGAATAGCCACAGATTGACAATGAAAAATAGACTTTCGAGATCCATAACATATCTTCTTGATTACAAAGGAGGGTGGGAAAAGGGAAATTCATGTACTTACAATTCATCAGCAAATCTATAAGGGGTTACATGGAAGATAAATGGAGTGATGGACAGTGAAATTATGATGTACAAGACAAAACAAGGGAAGTAACTCTGACCATTAGGGTTCATCAGTGAGTAGCAATTAAAAGAGGACTTTGAAAGTATTTAATAAGCAGAACCACTTATCTATCAGGCTTTTTTTCTGAGCTGAACCTTTCAAAAACAACATCTGCAGGGCTATTTGTTGTTCTTTTTTCCCCAACCCAATTTGGTATGGCCAGAGCACAGAAAACTAAACTCAAAGCCAGGCTGCCTAATAGGATGACATTTGGGTGCTATTTTACTTAGTGAACCTATGCAGTTTAGGAGCAAAGCTGAAATAAGCTCTCTCCTTTTGGGGGAAGCAAGATGGTATTCTGCTGAATGCTAGAATTTTATCACTTTGAAAAAAAAGCTGCTTGAGAGACCGAAGATTATAAAAGCATTTGAGATCTCAGAAGGAGTTTAAATCAATGCACTGCCACAGTTACAGAGCAGATGAAAGAGCCTGCTGTCTCCATTGCCAGGAAACTACTTAGAAACCTCACTTTGATTTCTTCATGTAGTTCGTTACATTACTGCTAAATGCAGTATATGGGGACATCACGACTTTGATGTTGTACAGCTCCAACAAATGGAAACTCATATGCTAGAACAACTAAGATTTGTGGTTTTATGTGAATATACAAATATATCCCCATCTAGCTCCCCATGTCCTATGTATCTCTGGAGGCTCGCTTTTTACCTACACTGTTATAAGATGATAATTGTGGTTTCATTCATGAATTCAGGTAAGTGAAGCCATGTACATGTAGTACAGAAAGATCATACTGTTGTTCTGAATTATTACTTTAACAAATGTATTATTTACTAATTTGAAAAGAGCACTGTGGCTTATACATCTGTTTGTCAATACTGGTCAGACCTCAATTTGTTGAAAATTTCCAGATTCCATGCCTTTGGAAAATTAGATCTTTTAAAATCAGTGGGTAAGGGCAGATGGAATTGCAAAGAGCATTTCCATTCAAACACAACAGAGTTTTGTTTTCAGCTTCAGTAAACGTCAAATGCATCATCCAAATATTAAGATCTTAAATTCTAAATATCTGTGGATTTGTCAGTATTCATTTAACTAATACACTTGAAAGATTTTTGCAATAAGATGCTGTTATGAACACTATAAATAAGTACTTTTTGACATATATGAGACTTCACATTTAAGATTGAAATTTATAAAGAAAAGAACAGGCAAGCTCTGAAGTGGTCACCAGTTCTGAATCTTATCTTCAACACTACTATTTGCTAGTCTTTTGAATTCAGGCATTGTATTCCATGTTAAGTTTGGTTTCCTCACTGATTAACTAACTCAGGGTGCCTTCTCTACCTTCCTCTCAGAATTGAGTCATAGAGTAAGTAAAATGATATTAGACAGGCAGTTTTATAGCAGAGGTAGCTTTGACCAGGTGGACAGGCCACAGTGCCTCCAAACTTAGGTTAATTAGTAAAGAAAGATCATAGAATTTTTTTCTTGTAAATCTTTATGAATTGGATGGATGATGCACTTTAATCAATGTTTCATAAATTGTCTTCCTTCATGGGAAGGTGCTTCAAGCCTCTCCAAGTACTTAGAGTTCTGTGTCATGTAAAATGTAATGTGAGGACCATTGCAGAAGAATTTATATTTTTCTTAAACGTAGTTACTGTCCAATAGACCTTTTACAGATGAATATACAGGAAGTTTGAGCATACTTAGTTCTTAAATCATAAACATCCATCTTACTTGTATACAGTCTGAAGGTATACATTCCTCTAACCTGGATTGTGCTTGGCCCATTTAAGTGATAAGAAATGAAATAGAGTGATTATGATCATGAATTCATCTGGGTTGTACCTAATAGATCAAACTCACCACTTCTAAGCTTTGCAATATTATAAAATATCATCTCAAAAATGTGGTGCTCTACTACACAAAATCTTGTGCCAGTCAGATGTTGTGGTATACACCTGTAATTTCAATACTCCAGGAAGCTGAGGCAGGATGACTGCATGTCCATGCCCAACTTGTGCAACTTAGAGGTTAAAATGCTCTGTTTCAAAGTCAAAACAAAGGAATGAGTTATAAAAAGAGGGCTGGGGATGTAGCCCAGTGTGGGAGCCTTGGGTTCAGTCCCTAGTGCCACAAAATGAAATGAAACAGAAACCAACAAAGTAAGAGCAAACAGCACTGTCTCTGCTTTTATACACCTTTCTTTGTCAAATTACAGGTATTCCTCATTTAATGACCTACCTGTTTAAAGACTGTTCAGATTTGTGACCCACCACATGGACTTACGACCTTTTTAGCACAGTTCTGTACATCTTGTTCATGGAGCCTTAATGTCTTTTGCACAGTACACCTTGTTTGCATAGTACTGTGGTTTTTACTGATTGCACTGTACAGTACAGTACTATAGTTTTGTGTTCTGTTATACCTTACTGCATGTAAGCGTTATGCAACTAAAAGCAAAGTCATCAATTTGGAGTTTGCTTTGACCATGTCTTTGTTGAACTGGTCCTCATTTTGGAGCAATTCAGTCACCAACCTAGCAGCAGGACTGGAACTCAGTCACTAAAAGAGGAATGTCTGAATTACCTGGGATCACTCTTTTTCATCTGATTCTGAGAGCTCCCAAGTAAATTGTCTTTTACGTTTAATTTTATTTGAAATGGGGCAAACTTTCCATTTGACCTTTGCTAGGCACTTTACATCCTACCAGTGAGGTTTATTACCATTCCATGGGAGCTTTATAATTTCTACACACTTTCACCTTCACAGTGTAATTTAATCTTTATAACAATACTATCATCTAAATGTTTCAGGCTGTCAGGAAGGGATTGAGTCCAGTTCACACAGCCACTGAACAACAGAGGTGGGTCTCAGACATACGCATTCTGACAGGACCAAAGCTGTTTTCTTTTTAATATCATTACTTCATGCAAGTAAAAATAAGGTTCGTGACCTTCTTTGGCAGCATTAGAACAAAAATTTATTAGATTTTAACAATTACATCCTGCCTAATTCATTCCTTAATGATTTATTTATAGTATGAAATTTATTTTTGATGCCAGTCTAGCTCACTAAGTACTAGGTGCTATTCTGAGCACTTACGTATGTTACTTTACTGTCCTGTGTGCTAAGCAGTAGGTCTCCATTTTTAAGTGAAAAAGGTTACTCACCATTACTCAGCTAAGATGTGGTTTGAACCCATTTCTACCCTATTTCTTTGTGGGTGTGCTTTTAACCTCTCAACTCAGTATGGCATCAAACCTAATAAACTTGACTTTAAGAATAATACTTCAAGTCCAACCTTTTTTCATTTTTAAAGTAAAACTGTTACCTTCTAGTCTGCCAAATCAGGCTTATTCTGAATATTTAAACAACTAAAGCATGTAAAAGGGATTTTTAAGATGCAAATTTCCATAAACAGCTAATTTATTATGAATCTACTCAATTTTATGTGATGAAAAAGGAAGAGCTTCCTACAAATCTCTGTCCCCACCTCCAGGTATGGGCACAACCACTTGTCCTAGACAGGCTGTCATTCAGTGTGCCGCCACCTGCTGTGGAAATTCAGGGCACTGGGCCACCTGCCTGCTGAGAATCTAGTGACCTCTGCTTAAAACAGCTCACTACCAGGATATTCCTACTTATAAAAGCTAATGAATGGCGGCAGCCATCCTTCCAATAGCACCTGGTGCCATGCTGTGAAAAAAACAAAGATTACCCAGCCATCACCTAAAGAATGTACAAATTATACTCAGTAAACATGTTAACAGCTATTACGTGTCCTAATCAGACCTGTTAAACACTTAAGAGATTCATAGAAAATACACCCATTCAGGCATAGTGGCTACATTTTTAGAGTTTTTAAAGGCACTACTTACCTCTTTTGTATAATTTTTTTATATTAGTACATGTTTGCATTCATGCAGCATACGATCAACTTGGAGAGCGGTCACATGCACATATTACAGGCTGTTTCCTTTTTTCCCCTTCCACTCCCCACTCATCCTCTGGTTCCCATTTACCTTTGCGATAGAAATCAAGGCCTCAGTGGATTGTAAAGTTTATGAAAGAATGAGAAACTACCCCAACAACTTCCATTTTCTGAGATCAGATTCCATGGACCAAGCTCTGTTCCCAATGGACTGCTCATTTCTAAGATTTTAGTCATATCACTGGTTAGTCAGAAAATTGGTTCTGCTTCTTCCAAAATAACTTTTTGTAAATTGTGCTTCTTTTCAAAGAAAATTATTCTTGATTCTTCAAACACAACTTCTTCTAAGTGCTGCTTCTTTTAAAGGACTGTGAAAATGTCTATATAATTTAGTAATAAAAATTAAGAAGAAATTGTGTGTTTATAAGAAAATTGCTTTGCAGACACCATTTCAGGTGGACATTCACCCCTACAGTGTGCTTAAAACTATGATTTCAAGTACAGTCCAAGGCGCAGTTGTCACCAGTGCAGGATCCTGCTCCAAACCATCAAAATCAAATCTGCATTTTAAAAGATCCCCCAGTGATTTTGTATATATTAATAATTTTAAAGAAAAAAATCAGTGCACAAACTTTCTAGTACCAGAAATGCTATCAGGAAAACTTATGAGTTTAATCTCATTGGAAAATAGAAAATAAATTATGTCATCCAAGAAGGTACTTAAATCATATAAAATTGGCCACATGCGTAGGTGTGTCTGGGTTTTTGTTTTGTTTTGTTTTAAAGATAAATGAAGGAACACATATTAACATGCAGAGACATAAACAAAACAACCCCAAAACAATAAAAGCAATACATAATTTCAGACAAGGTGATAAGAAATTAACATTGGTTGTAGTGTTACATATTGTTATCTTCACATTGATTACTCAGTTGCATAGGTGTATCTGAAGGGGCCCCTCCCGCGCCCATACCCTGTGGTTATCTCCAGAATGCCCAGCTCCGCACACCCTCCCGCCATGCTCAGCGGGTATCTTGTAGTCTGTCCTCCTTCAGGCTGTGTTCTCTTCACATCTTCGGAATACTAGCACTCAGGTAAAAGAGCATAGAAAGGGCAGGGAGGAAGGAGCAATCTCAGCCATCGACCCACCCTCCCATGTTCTTCCAGAGTTCCAAGGCACCTGGACCACACACTCTCCCTTTTGGCTGAGGTTGCCGTATGTGACCATGCCACATTTATGAAGTAAGAGAATCAATGAATCTTGTGTCTTCTCATTAGAAAAAACAGGAGAGACTAAGATAAATTATATTGTTCACTCCATGAAATATATTTCTAGACTACTTTAGGAAGCATGTTTTTACAATATCCATGAATATTCCATAAAGTATATAATTTTCAAAATACGAATTTCTGTGTCCGCACAGCAAGCTATTTTAAGAGTACGTGAAAGCACACCCATAAAAGCATACCCGTGCTATTAAAAACTGGGATCTCACATTAAACCAAGAGGATGGAGTAAAGCATCAGCTGACTTCTACACCTTAACACCTGTGGGAGAAATTATAATGATGTACTATATAACTGTTCTGAAAAAAATATTCGCCAACACTAAGAAAGTTATAACAAGCCTCATTAATGCTCAAATTGTTCTTCCTGAGGAATGCATTCTTTACATAATCTAAATAGTCATATTTAGACAACACAGAAGATGTTCGTGTTTGTATTTAGGAGTTACTCTTTGATCCTCCATGCATTGTGGCAACATAAACACTTCAAAGCATGAAATGAAGGACTTTGGTTTCTGCCTTTTGTTTGGGGGTTAGTATTACTATTACAAGAAAGTAAAGTATTTACAGTTTTCATCTAGCAGGATGGACTTCTCAAAAGTAATTGTATTAGGATTAAAGATAATTTTATCCAAATTTTCCTAACATTATGACTCATGGAACTGTTGAAAGAAAAGGCAGCTGTAGTTATAATAAAGCAGTTTCTCCCCTGCTAGTCTGTGTCCCGCTCACATTAGATTGTGTGATTCTGGGTCCTGGCTCTACCACTTTTGAAGTGAGTACCCTGAACCAGCCACTGCAATTCTCACATCTGCAAAATAGAGCTAAAAATTAAGCCTATGTTTTAAGTTTATTTTGAGAAGTGAATGAGAAAATACATTTTCAAATATTTAACACAGTGCCTGGCCCATGGTAGACATCATATTAGACATTACATGGTTTCTAAACCACACTATCATCCAGGCAAGTATGAAAAGCAATCTAATATACAAACATCATTTGACCAGATTCTGAAATATGAAATGACTACATCACCTTAATACAGCCACTCTCACCCTTTAAAGTGTGACACACAGAAGACTAGCCTACGTCACTAAATCTTATCTTTCTCACACAGCAGCCAAACTTCTTATGAAAGCCCACCACCTTTTCTCCAGTCCTCACCCCTCATCCATTCTGCAACCCTCCAGCAAACAAAAGACAAGACAGAAGCAAACAGCCTCTCTGCGACAGTGCCAGCCCTCATACACAGACGCAACCCTGAGGCATGTCTGTCTATTGCCAGATCTCATGGTCACTTTTCACCTCCGGTGGTCCTGACCCTCCTGCAGTGATTGACTTCACACTCTGGAATCTCTTCTGCTTAGTGTCCTTTATGATACCTTCCTCTAAAACACTGGCATTCACTCCCTCTCCCCACCACTTTCTCTCCACCCAAACATTCCCAATTCTGGAAACTTAGTAAGGATTCAGTAAATTCAATTAACTTAGTACCAACTAGGTACCAGGTAGTAAGGTAGACATACAAAGTTTACTTAGCCAAGGACCTAGAAGACTTTAAAAGATCTTAATAAAAGCTCTTAATTATTATCCTACTTTCAGATATTTCCTTTATTTTCATTCCAATTTGATATATTCGACTTATCCTCTATTGGATAAATTCCAGACATCTTCATATATAAAGGCTGCCCCTGTACCACTGGTTCCACACATGGGACTTCAACAAACCACTGACTGAAAATATTTGGGAAGGAAATCACTCCTTGCAGTAAACATGTACAGACTTTTTGGGTCATCATTGTCTAAAAGCAACACAGTATAGCAACTATTGACCCATTGTAGATAGTATAGCAGCTCTTAAGGCCACTTTATGTAGTGACTTGAGCATCTACAGATTTCATTATCTGTGGAGGCGTCCTGGAACCTATGTCCTGTGGATACTGGAGAGCGGTCTTTGGAAGAATAAGGTGGAGATGAGCTCTGCTTTCCTCAAATATACTTGGATAATTGGTTCACAGGATGGATTGGTAGTGTGGATTTGGAAGAATGTTGAATTCCGTCTTTTAAATTTTGTATGTGGGATGGTGTTAGTGTATCTAGATGAAGATGACCTACTGGTAATTGTAAATGTGATTCTGAAATCTACATATGGTGTGAAATTGAAGCAATATCTTTGAAATCACCAACCTGGAAATGCTTAGCTAATCTGCATTCTCTCAGCTCTATCCTAAATCCCTACCACCATCACCAAATCCTGATTGCAAGGGGAAAATACCAGTTTCTCTAATTCAATGTTTCTTAACATTAGGTTTTGTATTTTATGTCATATGGTGACTCGGATTTGAAATTCTCTTCTTAATCATTCAGCATGTGTTGTTGAGAGCAGAGTAAGTGACAACCCTGTGTTAGGTACTGAGGATCCCTGAATGACCAACCTGCACACATAGCTCTCCCCTCTGCACCTTCAGTCTAGTCGGGGATTGAGCTGTCATCATCTGTGGTGAACACATGTAGACTTTTCTTGCCATTATTCTTAATCGTGCAGGGATCACAAGTCACAGCTGTGTGAGTAAAAGAAAAGCCACCCTGTTCTGGGCTCCTGGAGAGCTCCCTGGAGAAGTACCATTTACTGTGAGACTGAAGACTGTTTGTGGTTAGTCGTGTGCACAGGAAAAGGCCTCCTAGGCAGAGGGGCAATCTTGTGAAAAGGTTTCTTTCTATACCAAAGAAAGAATTTTGCAAATTGAGGAGAAGAGCAAAGCCCTGGGTGATAGCACAGAGTGAACAAAAGAACAACAGCAGAGGAGAGCTAAGATGCAGGTTGGGCAAGAAAGGCTGGTGCGTGCTGATGGGCACCAGGCTCGCCGGATTCAACCACCGGCAGGCTGGAGAGCTACCATGTCTCCAGGCAGCACTCCCCAGCACAGGGAAAAGGAGAGAACTGAAAAGATTTTTGATGTTCTTAATGCAAAATTTACTCTTTAAGATTTCAACCTATTTGATGTAATTTTAACACCTATACTCAGGCATATCTGCACTGTACCTATGTAAAGTGTACAGGTGAGTGTGTTTGGAATTTCCTATCCATCTGTGACCGTTCCCCACATCAAGCTTATGACAGTAGTCATCGTGTCTGCAAGTGCCCCATTGCAGTCTCTCATTCCCCACCACCCCCAACCTACCTTGTCAGCCATTGATCCACCACGCCTAAAACAGGACCTGGCACCTGCAGTACATGTGTTTTAAATGAGTAACAAGTGAATCCCTTGCAGCTTTTGCTCTTTGTTTGATGTTGGGTTGGTTGCTGTCTTTCCAGGTATGCAGTGCTATTCAGAATCAGGATTTCACTGTGATCGAAGACTACTGCACTGGCCTCAAAGCCCTGCTTTATTTGAAGAGCATTGAAGAGCTGCAAGACTGGGATGGGCAGAGTCCAGCCACTGTGAGTCACCAGAAAGGAAAACCAGTTCCATGTGTTGCTGAACTCACTGGAAAGGTACGTGCTTGCCTCTCTGGTGTTATTCCTGAGAACTCTGCTTCGGTGTGTTTCCACTTCAGGTCTTGCTGGCTTCTCTGCACTCTCACTCCCAGAGGAAGCACAGTGCCTGGTGGATCTGATTTGTGGTAATAGACTCATTCTGAAGCAGGCTTGATTATAGCTCTATGGTGGGTCCATGAGTTACCTTTTTATAAAACCAATAGAACACAAGGTCACATGAAAGAATAAGACTGAAGTTTGTGGGTAAAGTGCTTCCAAATTCTTGCTCACTGGCGTGTTGACTGGCATTCTTTCCAGTGGAAGACTGGAGATTTCTTTATTCTTTAACAAGCTCTATGAATTATAACATTACCTTTCTAGTTTCAAGACAGTCATATCACTGGAGGCCTAAATAACATGATGAAGTTTTTTTAAAATTAAAATCTAATCAGTATCTTTTGTAACTGCTTCTGCTGCATGGTAAAACCTGGGCTCAAAAGGTTATGTCCCAACTTTCTCACTAACTGCTATTTTCTGAGACATATACACTACATTTACATTTTGTATAATACAGTGATTTTAGCAACTCTTTTCTAAAACAACATTCAGCATTTTGCCTTTGTATTTCTTTTGTATTATTCTAAATAGACAACCATTGTCAGAAGACATTTCTTGAGTCCTGAATGAAGGGAGGAAAAAATTATAATTCTTAGTCTTTTCAGCTTGTCACTACATCAATAATTAACTTTAAAAAAGAGAGGCAGTATAAAAAGATTCTTTAAGGAAGCATTTAATAATTCAAATGAATCTTAACTTGAAACAGGTCACATGAAAAAGAATGGAAAACAAAAACCCTGGCACCCTGCTTGGGGTGGCGGGGTGAGGGGCTGGAAGAATGAGAGAAACGAAAAATAACTGGCTGTTTCCAAAGAGAACTATAGCTGTCCCTCTCTCACACAGAGACAAAAATAAAACCGTCTTGAAGAAAAATGTGTATGATTGTGAGACCAATAATGAAAGAGAAAAGAGGCAAGGAAATAAAATCTCACAGTACAGGTTCCAGGAAAATATCATGATGAATGACTCCGTGAGTAGCAATCAAACAGAAAGGCTGTGACATTAATATTTATAATATTGTAATTAGCAAGACAGTGCCTCAGCAGCACTGTTCGTGTAACTAATCATATTATCATAAACTGAGTCTGCAGTATTTAGCCAGTGAGGGTTCTTGCTTTTATCAATGACTGTCAATAACCTAGGATTGTTTACAACTAAAAAATACTAGCAGATGACATTGACTCAGTCAATGAAAACACCACAGGGAAATGGTTTCCGATGTATATGACCACCTACCGAAGCATTGTCTCCAATGCGGTCATTGTCGAGAGAGCTGAAATGTAAGCAGCTGCATTGCCCTGTAATAGTTTTAGCCTGACAAGACTTTCACAGTCTTTTGAAAACTTACATATTCAAAGAAAAGATGGATAATGACAGGGACACTTGTGTGGATGACATGAATGGAAATTGATTTTCTAACTGGACTCAGACTTTATTTTAGTGAGCCTAGCCTTCATCAAAACCATAAGTGTATTTTTCAACATCATCAATTGTTAAAAAGATAGATTTTTGCCTATGTGCTTATATTGATGAATCATTTCTCAGGATTAAGTTGAGGAACAAGCAGATGGTCTGGTAATGGATTTGTGCTCCTGAATTCTCCAGTGCAGGCTGACATGATCACAGTAGTGACTGTCCCCTTTAGGTTAATATCCCTAGTACTGAATCACAATGCTCTGGATGCAGGGTACAGCTGGCTTTGTAACTGTTCCTTCTTAGTGTTGAGTGTGTGTGTTTGTGTGTGTGTGTGTGTGTGTGTGTGTGTCTTTGAAAGCAACTCATATTATGCTTTAATTAACTCAAGATTAACCTCCTGGTCCTTATACCTTATAGGTATTTCACATTATTAGGAAAATGAGGGGAGAAGATGTAGATCCTTTATAGAAATCTGAATCACTAGAAGCATCTGGCTTCTTTCATCAGGAAAGTTTTGTTTGGAATGTACAAGTGTTACACCATTTAATCTTTCATTCATAAGTGAAACTGGAATAAATTTGAGTACTTAAGCAAAACCAATTAGAGTGTAGTGTTTGATGATGGACAAAACAAAGACTGACTTTCAGAAGAACTGCACCGTTAGTCATGCTATCGCTCAAGGGATTAGTACATGTAATGTAATCTGCTTGTGCTTGCCTCACTTCTGATTACACTCCCCAAGAAATGTTTCTTCAGGTAGGTTTTTAGAAGAAGGAAGTGATGTTTATAATTTTATGTTACATGTTGTTTGAATCAGTACCCACAAGAGGAGAGCAATTTCCTGGAAAGAGTGGTCATCAAATTTGCCACAGTATATAGTTTTCCATATGTAACTATTGGTACTTAAAAGCCATGAGTTATGCTTGTGAGAAGTATAGATTCCCCAGGTCCATGCCTCCCTCCTGATTCAACTGATGGGAAGTGGGTCCGTGAATCAGCATTTCCGCATCATGAATCTGATGGGAGGGTCTTCACTGCCAGAAGGAACGGAGCAGACACTAACAGTGGGGAAATCGCAGGCTGAGGAGTTAGCGGTGAGCAGGGCATGGAGAAGTCTAGTGGTAAGGATTCTGAGCCAGAAAAGAAATGGAGTAGGAAGAGAGGCAAGAAAGGAAATCCGGAGATTTAACAATGGTCTCTAACTGGCCAGAGAGTAGGGATACCTAACAAGGAACGGGCAGAGAGGGTAACAATTACCAGCTGGGTTAGGAGGAAGACGGCGAGGTGTGTGTGATGCTCCTTGACTTACTATCTAAGCAACCTGGACATGTTGCTTAGTCTCTGTAAACCTGTTTCTAAAACCGTAAAGTGAAGACTGCCATAATGCAAGTCTGCAGTCCTTCATTAACACTTTGAAAGCCTTAAAAAAATGATGAAATCAAATATTCTCACATAACTCATTGGGAAGAAACCCTGACCTGACCTGATCTGAGGCTATTAATAATCTTTTCTTATGTTTTTAGAGAACTTTTAAATGTTTACTGCAGAGAGTCTACTGTGTCTGGTTCAAGGTTGCTGCCCAGCACCTTGCCGAGGCTGCGGGAGGGAGGAGTGTTTGGTGGCTGGGGATATGTGGGCTATTTCACTTTTTTTCACCCTTTCCCCAATTTGCATCAATGCATGTGGCTCCAGGGATTTTAAAAGAAAGCTTGTAAAAAAAAACCTGATGTGAAATATAGCTTCAAATATACCTTTATGAAGAAGTTCTTAGAGTTACAAAGTATGTATTTTAATGATAGAAAATATATTATGCATGGATACTTCAAAATGTGAGAAATAAGAATCATGTCAAGGTGATTTACTTAGGAATACGAAGGAAAGAAGGGACTTCAGTATCTGAGCAGCAAATTTGGTGATCAGAAAAGCACCAAAAATGTCTTTCTTGTTCTGTGCTGGGCATGAGAGCAGGACCCTCATGCCAATAGGAAAGTACCTAAAAGCCTGGGAAGGGAGGCGGCAGAAGCCAACACCTTCCGAAGGTCTGAGGTCTGCATGCTCCCTCATGGCTGTTACCTGCTTCTGCTATGGCTTTCCAGCTTGCCGAAGGGAACTCTCAAGCGTCACCTCCTCCTCAAGTTAACCCCTGGCCTCTCCACCACAGTGAGTTTCTCCTCCTCTTCCTGAGCCCTCGCAGTTCAGTGGGTAGCACACAGGCGTTGAATTTGTACAAGTTTGTTTTTTCTGCTAGAGAATAAATCTCCTATCTTACCCATCTTTGTATTCCAATAAGACCTTAATAAATGTTTGAATAACTGGTAAGTGAATGAATGAATGTTACAAAATGTGAAATAGTAGTACCATTAGAATTAATAGTTACTTGACTCTTCAAGCTATTACTTCTTGTAGTAAATGACAAATGAAAGGAATGCATAAAGAAATAGCCTTTGTGCCTAAAATCCCATTTTGCGTATGATTCTGGTTTACTGAAATGAGAGGGAAAGAAGCCATCATGGAGCAAAGCAGATTGGGAAGCAGCCCTCACAAGGTTTGCCTTGGGAAGTGTGTTGGGGTTGGGAACCTCTGCTGAGCTCTGATCTCCTCTTGCGTGCCAGGGACCCGCAGTGTCAACCGTGTAGGAGCAGTGGCACAGAAGCCAAATTGCTCAGTGAATATGATGACCAATCACTAACTTATTTTTAAATTTACCTTAACTGTCAATTCTTTTACTAAACCATACATGGTTCTGCTCTTTGATTCCAGGAAAATCAAGGCACTTCTTTCTCTATGGTAGCACTTCATTCCTATAGCTGGTGTTGCTCGTGTTGTATTATCCACTAGTTATCTGTCTGCTTGTCCCCTGCCGCAGATCATCGTGAGCATTTGGAGACCAGAGAGTGTGTCTTATTTATACTTGAATTTTCAAGCACCCAACCACGATGCTACATGTTTATAAAATTAGATCGTACAAAGTACTCATGGTGTTCTTATTTAGAAGGGAAAAAGAAAGCCAATTTATAATTAAAATTCAAGCGAAGTTCTTTCAAGAATAGCAGTCATTTTAGAAGAAATGTAAAAGTGCCAAATTACTTTCAGTAGGTATTAAAACATGATGAAATAGGTATCAGTGATATTAATAAGTGAACATAATGTGTGCTCATTAAAAACTTCCATTAGGATAAAATCACAAATGCTGTCATGGGCTTGTGTAGCAAAGTGAACAACAAAGCTTTGTTTAGATGGTAGAAACTAAAATTTTGTCCATATGACCAGAGGCATCAGTTTTAGTTATTTTAAAGCCAGAAGAACTCAGTGTCATAAAATTACCATTATGTGGTTGTGGTAATTTTATACATTGATGTCTATTTCTTTATCCACTCCTGGAAAATTTTCCAATGCAGAGAACAAAATGTTCAGACATAATGTAAAGCCCGCAGCACTAGCATCCAAGAGGCCTAATGAGGGCACTGCAAAGAACACTGTAGCATTTCCTATTTGCAGGTTGAGAATTTTGTAACATTTTGCAACATTTTGTAACATTTTGTAATTTTGTAACATTTTGTAACAGGGCTGGGGTACAGCTTGTGGTAGAGGGTTTGCTTGGCATTATGAGCCCCTGGATTTGATCCCCACCACTGAAACAAAAGTTTGTGCCATCTTCCCAAGTTGAGGAATAATTGTGAAAAAGAAGAAACTACCCAAATCTTACCCATCTAATGAGTTATGACTAATGCACATACTGTGAAATTCTCACTTCTTCTGAGATACAGACATTGCTTGCTCCTCAGGGATGGCCCGCGTTCTTCCCCAGCCATCCTCTGACTACCCGCCACTGCCAGACACAGAAGCCAGCGCTTCTGTCACTGTACGCTCATGTGTTCATGTGACTCATGGTACGTAAATAGAATTCCAGGCATGTGTGTTGTCTGTGTGTGCAGCAGCATTCACTCAGCACAGTGTTTCAAAGATTTTTTCACATGTTTGTGAACACTATTACATATTATTGGTTCATTTCTTTTCATTTGGGAACAAATGTACTATAATTTATTTATTCATGTTAAATGATATTTGATCTTTTCACCTGCTTGCCATAGAAAGTGTTGTTAGAAGCACTATTGCATACATATTGAATACATATTCCCATTTATCTTGGGTAATACATAGCAGTGTAATTTCTTGGTCATAAAGTAGATATATGAGTTTCCAAGAAACTTCCAAACAGATGTGAAAGGGATTCATGCCCTGGAGCAAGTGTGTGGCTCCTCAGCATTCCAGCCCACATAGACGTCTTCTGCCTCTTTGGTTTAGCCAACCTAGTACATGTGCCAGGACTGTCCTTCATCGTTCTGATGAGCTCACAGACTGCATGTCCTTTGAACATTTACATATCTTCCTCTTTTCAAGAAATATTTGTCCAAATCTTTTGCCTATTTTTGATTTCTTTAGTTGAATTTTAGGAGTTCTTCAAGGCATTCAAGGTAGTTAAGGTGTAAGTCCTGAGTCAGAAAAACCATTTGACAAAATCTACCATACATTTATAAAAATAACCCAAAGTAATCAATTATAGAGGGGTACTTTCACAATCAGATGAAAGCTATTTTTAAAAATCTATAGCTGGTCATCATAATTAATATTGAAAAGATAAGTTATCTTCTTCAACTATCAAGAATTGGGCAAGAATTTATGCTTTTTGTACTAGTCAGTATTGTAATGGATGTTCTAACTAGTAAAATAAAGACATAAAAGAAATACATAATATGTAGATTGGAAAGAAAGGACTTAAACTATTTGCAGATGGTATGATTATGAACATAAAATATTCTGGAGAACCTATAAAACCATGATTAAAATAAGTGAACTTGACAAAGCTTCAAGATTCAAAAACAATATACAGAAGTAATTATATTTCCATATGGAAAATTGGAAAAATAAACCCTGAAAAATTAAATTTGAAATGCCATTTGTAATAGTAGCTAAAAACTATAAAATACTGTGGAAAAAAGTTAAAATATATGTAATATCTGCACACTGAAAACTAGAAACAACTGATGAGGAAACTTAAAGAAGACAAGTCACATGTTGAGATGTCAGTTATCTCCAAATTTATAATCCCAGTAAAATTCCAACATATATTTTTATAAAAGCTGGAGAGCTGATTTTAAACTTTACATTGGAAATGAAAGAAGCAGAACAGCCACAATAGTCTAGAAAAAGAAGAATAAACTTAGAAACTTGTACTATCTGCCTTCAAGATTTTCTATAGATCTATAATAATCAAGCAAGTGTGTTTTGGTGTCAGAATAGACAAATAGATCAATGGAACAGAGCGAAAGTCCAGAAATAGTCCCACATATAAACACTCAATTGATTTTTGACAAAGTTGCAGAAACAATCCAATAGAGAAAGGCAAGTCCCTTCAACAAATGATGCTAGAATTAACAGAGCCTCGTGCTTAGATAAATTTCACTCCTACTTCATGAGGACACCAAAGTAGACTTAAATATGTCATATATATAGAAGCAACTTCCAGCAAAATTGCGCACAAGGCATATACAACTGTACTTCTAGATTACAAACTTTTGGATGAAAGCTTAAGTAAACATCTTCACAACCTTGGTGCAAGGAAACATTCCTAGGAAAGGATACAAAAAATACTAATTATAGAAGGAAAATAGATAAATTATGCTTCACCACAATTCTGCTCATTAAAAAATAGTTAAGAAACAAAAACTCAAGTCACCAAGTGGGAGAGAATATCCACAACACTTGTATCTCTCAAAGAAACTTGTGATCAGATTAAATGTACTCAGCAGCTTAATATATGACCTGGAATAATTTGAAATGATTTGTCCTTATCAACCAGCACTGTACACAGAATCTAAGAATGAAAACTCTGTCACAAGGAGCCGCCTGTTGGCTGTTGCAGCCTCTTTCCACACATGTGCATAAGCTTGTCTTTGTGCTGCTTCCTGTGATGGCCATTATCAGTGCTCACACAGTACCAGGAGGAAAGGAGCGAGATGACAGCGATTTTCCTTCAGACCCACTGCTGGCCCTGTAGTCCTTGACCATATTATCTTCCTCCACTGCAGCTTTGTCCCGCGGTGATGCCTCTCGGGATCTCCAGATGGTTGCATTATGTTGTTAGGAAAGTTTCAGATGACATTTACATTTCTATCATTATTTGGCTAATGACTGAAATGCAAAACATTATTATTACAGGCAGTTTCAATCACTACAGCCAGATTGCATGACCCTCAATATTTTTTATTGTTTTAGTTCATTTCATAGAACATAGCAAAAAATAATAAAAAGAAACAAAGAAAGCACCATTCCCTGAAAGTTCAAACTTTTCAAACTTACCAGATCAGAGCATAGGTATGAGGTGGACTCAATCTGTATCTCTAAATATCATCAGATGATTTTGAGTCATGTCTTAGACAGAGTTCTAGAATAGAAATTGTCCTTAAAAAATGAAATAGCCACCAGTTTTATTAATTTGCTTGAAATAAAAAAGTAGTGGGTAAGAATCCATGCCCCCTTTAGTAGTTCTGACCTTCTGATCATCTTCTTAGTTGATAATTATCCTATAAATAAGTCAGTTTTGATGTGGCAAAGGAAAACAGAGTCCAACAGTTCTGGATTCAAATCTAGACATAGTGTCATATTAGTAGAGCAGCTAATAAATCCCACAATCCTCCATTTCCATAAAGCAATTTGAAAAAAATTATATATCTTCACAGATACTTTGTGAAGATCATACATGATCTACATAAAATTTAGAGCATAAGGTAGGTGATTAATGCACAGCAGTTATTATTATAATTGTGTAGAACATGGAGATAGATGGAGACAGATGGACAAACTTTGAAGTAATACAAGTTATCTGACACAGCCAATCCAAAATATATGGATAATACTGGAGTAGATTTAAATATTTGAACAATACTTTTGGAGTTTATTTCTATTTTTCATGTACATTTTCCAGGTGTCACTTACATATTTTTATGTTTTCTTAATCTTCTATTACAATATCATCTTGCTAAGCTTAATTTTATTCAGTCTGGTAAAATGTTAATATCTTTGTCCTTTAAACCACACTCTTTCACCAAAAACTTCTAAATAATTTAAGAGAATTTCCTTTCTCAGTAAAATAATTACTTTGGGCAATAATTTACCTAACTGGTCAGGCACTGTTCCTAAAATAGACGGAAGGGAGGAGTCCACTGCAGTTGCCAAATTAGATGTAATAATATCTGAATTTTATATGGACCATTAGGGAAGGTGCTGGTACGGTAGGAGTCCCTCATGTTGGTGGTTTTGCACTGCTGATAACCAGAACCCTTTTTAAATCCAAAGGGTGTGGTTTAAAGAACAAAGATACTAACTTTTGACCAGACTGAACAAAATTAAGTTTAGCAAGATGGCATTGTAATAGAAAGTTAAGAAAACATAAAAAATATAAGTGCCATCTGGAAAATGTAGATGAAAGATAGAAATCAACTCCAAAATTATTGTTCACATATTTAAATTTACTCCAATATTATCCATATATTTTGGATTGGATATGTCACATAAGAAGCTTGGCTCCTCCCATGCCAGAGTAGGTTGATTCATTCCACATGGCAGCTGTAATCAGTTGGTACCTGGCAGCAGCCCTGGAAAGAGGAAGCTTCTGACACAGGCCAAGTGCAGTAGAGGTGTGTGATCGACTGTCAAGACCTACATGGGAAAACATTAAGGCTGACGTGGTGCAGAGCTTGGATTTCCACTCCTGTGTCTGCATGTGAGCTCTGACAGGTCAGCTGATAGGTCAGGGAGTTTCCATTGCAGTGTGATTTCTGAATTGTAATCACTACAGCTGCCTCATTGCCTGCCTGAAGTGGCAGCTCACCAGCATTTTTACTGCTTTGCCCGTCTCCCATCAGTTCCTTTCCTTTGTCCAAAATGCTTACGAAAAATATGAATCCTCATTTCTTCTTGCTATATAAAATTGATATCTAATTACCAAGCACAAATGTAATTATTTCCTTTGTCACATTCATGAAAGTAAGTGGTTAAGTATAATTCCTCATACTTCATCAAATGTAACTATTTTAATCAGAATGCACCTTATTAATATTAATTATATACTTAGAACTTTGTAAAAAAGTGCTTTTCATCTCCAATACAATTTACAGTAATTTGGATGTTACTTTTAAAACATAGAAAAAAGATTTTTCTTATTCTAGATAGAGATTGAAAATTTAGAAAGATATTATTACTATAAGCATATAAATTAAAATTTGAGTTCAAGTCCTAGCCTTGACTTCTTCTAACCTCTCTCTTAGGAACTCCATAAGATTAGTGAACATTTGTAGCAAATCAGTTACTTTTGTTCCTAATGATGATTTTATGGAGTTCAACAAAATAGTTCTTTATATTTTTTTTTTGTTTAAGTATTGCATGGGTTTTTAAATATATTCTTTCAGAATATAAATAATTTTTTTATTTTAAAAGTAAAAGAGCAAAAGCATATTAACAAACAGACAGCCACTTACAAAGTAGCACCAGAATAGTACAATCAAAACTGAATTACAGACAAGGTAACAGAGAATTAACAATTGTTGTTGTATTACATATTGATTACTTTGAAGTGTATGCTCAGGAAAACAAATATAGACATGCAAGACTGATCAAACAACTAATCATTAACTGTTCCTTACAATAAAGCGACATAAGTCAGTAGTACAACTATGTTAGCCATCCTGCATATACATAATTATCCCTTTCTTCCTTTTCTCCCTCCCCCATCCCAGCTGCTCCCTACTTTTGAGCAGTTTCCTTTCTTTTCACACTGTTTATCATACCTTCTAATTTATATTCATACTTTCAGGTTCCTACACCAGTGATACAATACACTGCTTACGCATGCACCTCTGATTTATTTCACTTGTGTGTATGGTTTCTAGTTGTGACCATTTACCTATAAAAGCTTCAAGATTGTCTTTCTTTACAGCTGAGTTATATTCCATTATATAAAAATGCCACAGCCTTTTTATCCAGTTATCAGTGGACGGATATTTGGGTTGCTTCCATGATTTATCTATTACAACTTGTGCTGCTATAAACCTGGGTGCACATATATCGCTGTGATATGATGATTTCAGATCTTCTGGGAAAATACCCAGAAAGGGAAGAGCTGGGTTGAATGAGACCTCTAGACCTAGTTTGCTGAGGAATCTCCAAATCAATTTCCACAGTGGTTTCACTAGTTTGCATTCCCACCAGCAGTGGTGAAAAGTTCCTATTTCTCCACAGCCTCACCAGAATCCTGGGCAACAAAGACAAGTCTGGTGGAATCACAATCCCTGACCTGAAATTATTCTACAAAGCTACTGTAATAAAATCAACCTGGTACTGGCTAAAAAAACAGACCTGAGGATCAATGGAAGAGACTGGAAGATGCAACCACAACCAGAAAAACACACTCACACACCTAATCTCTGACAAAGAGGCCAAACAAGCTCACTGGAAGAAAGACAGCCTCTTTAATAAATGGTGCTGGAAAAATTGGCTTGCTACTTGCCGAAGACTGAAAATAGACCCAAGTCTATCACCATGCACCAAACTCAAGTCAAAATGGATCACAGATCTCAATATTAAAACAGAAACATTAAATGTATTGGAAGAGAAAGTAGGTAAAAATCTGCAAGACATAGGAGCAGGCAGAGAGTTCTTGAACAAGAATCAAACTGCAAAGTAAACATTTCAAAGAATCAACAACTTGGACTTCATCTTACTGAAAAGTTTATGGGCTGGAGGTACAGCTCAGTGGGCTAAGTGCTTGCCGCTAAGCACTAAGGCCCTGAGTTCGATCCCCGGTCCTGGAAAAAAAAAAAAAAAAAAAAGTTTTTGCACATCTAAAGACATCACCAACAGAGTAAAAAGAAAACCCACAAATTGGGAAAAAATCCTAGCTGGCTGTCCCTCAGACAAAGGAACCTCCCCAAATTTAAAGACCAATCCTAAAATGGGCATCTGAGATGAATACACACTTCTCAGATAAAGAAATACACATGGCAAATAAATATATGAGAAAATATTCAACATCATTAGTAATTCAAGAAATACAAATTCAAACAACACTGAGGTTTCATCTCACCCCAGTAAGAATGGCTAACATTAAGAAATCAACTTCTTTGTATTTCTGAGTTACATCCCTGGGAGTTTTTCTAAGAAAAACATGAATTTGTTAAATCTTCAGTTGAGCCTTTCTGTCTACTTAATAAAGGAAATATTAGATGAAAACATAATTTTCTAGTAATTATAGGAGTTAAACTATCATTTTGATAGTGTAAAAAGTTAACAGAAATTTTAATTATATTAAGCTTTATGCCAATTAGTCTTACCTAAATGTGTTCTTTGAAATAAAAAATGGGGGATTTTACAAAAAATCAAATAAAACAAACTATAATTAAATTCATTTTTTAGGTTCAAAATAATATGGACCATAATTACTGGAAAATAGCTCTAACAAAACCCGGGGATCATAAGTAGGATAAGCCAGGGTATCTTCAATAGCACAAAATAATTGGCCCACTTGTTATTGACTTTGGGGGACTTATAGATTCCTTCTAGGGGTTGTGTCTAAATTCTTGGTATTCTGAACAAAGATTGGACAAAACACATGAAAAAGGTAGTGAGGGTCTGCATTTACTAAATGTAGGAAAAGAAGCACTCTGCAGAGAGTGGTGCCTGAGAGCTGGTGCCTGAGAAACTCAGGGTGGCCATGAGGTTAGTGGTTGTCTTGCACACTCTCATTCCTCAGCATAACATCAGATCTAGGCCATCCATTAAAGTGCCCTTGCTTTGGCCCCAGATGTAGATGGAGAATTGAAGAGAGTGCTTTCTGATTTGCCCTACCTGCCAAGTTTGCAAACTGAGTTTTGTGCACATCTTCTGGGTCTCCGTGATTGACAGATCACACCCAATTGTTCAGCCAGCTTGGCCTACCCTAATCTGTTGATTTAACCTCACATTTGATCTAGTAAGTTTGGATATTTGCATAAAATACCTGTCCTCTTATTTCTAGAACCCTGATACTCCATTTGGTTACCCATAGTGACCTACTAACCATCTAATTCCCAAATACCCACTCTATCTTATGCTGTATAATTGTGGAAATCAGCCTTACTATTGTGTCAAATCCATACCCTGTAATAGATCTGTGCTTCACAGTCACAGGAGACCCACTAGAAATGCGTCTGTGAAGATGTGACAGCCTCCGCAGAGAACCATGCCTAACGCCGCACAGAGAAGTCTGATTTGCAGCTTCAGGCACTGTGTATGAAGTCTCCTTGCACACTGAAAGTGCCTTCTAGCTTCCCCCCGGGCCCACACCTCGATGGCCACTTGGCTGAGATTTGTTTCCAACAAACGAAGAGCAAGCTGTTGAAGAAGTACTGACATACATCTTTAAGTCATTGCCCTTATCGTCTCCACTTACTAGTGCCATCCCACTTCATTTTCATTTTAATGGACAAAACCCTCCCTAGGTCGTCTCCTGGAAGTTATTCTCTTCATGCGCAACTGGTCAGGAGAACATCACTTGGCATTTAAGGGCGATGAGCCTTCATCTTTCAAATCCTAGGAGTGACAAAGTCTTCCCAATGAATGTAGATCCCAACCAAAACTGAAAGTAAAAATATGGCATCTCTGATGAATAAGTATTCCTAGGAAAATGAAATCATTCCATGTTACTGGAGAGAGCCTTCACTGATGAACACAGTGAGCCTGCACTGCTGACTCTCAGACATTGCTCGGCTCACTACTGTTGCCGCTGTTTCGTCTTTCCTATAGGAGAAGTTAACCGCTTTGCCCTTGGATATTGTATATGAATAAATAAACTTGCTTTAATCAATGAAAGATGAGCAACATCTGGTAGGTGAGTCTTGGGGCAGAAGCATTTAAGAGGCAGCATTCAGTTGCCCCTGCTTCCCCTGTGCTGTGACAGACACCACAGTCTCATGCTGCAAGAGTGGCAACATGAAATGAGTAGCACTGTCACTGAGACACCCTTTGCAGGATTGCCAGTGATGCTGCAGACTTTTCTCTGAGAGAGAGATGAATTTTGGTGAGCCACAGAGATTTTGGGGCTGATGACTACCACAGTACAACCAGTCTGTGAGAATGAACAGAATCGTAGATCACTTGCACCTGTTTCCGGATGGGCTGGCAGCTCTTCAGCCGTGTGGGAAATTCTAAAGTGCGAGTGTTCTTCACGTCCCTTTCTGTACTCCTTGCCCCTGCTGGCCGCTAGGGCTGGGCATCAGTTTCCCATTTCATCTCTCTACCTGTGGTGTTATTTCTTGATCAAGCACCCAAAGCTAACAGAGAACGCCTTTCTCCACACCAGACCGCTAAAACACTGATTTCTCCCTTTGCTCCTGTGCAGTGGCTTGAACAGTGTTAACCCCCTAAAGTTCATGAGTTGAAATTCTAGGTCCAGAGGGGCACCATTAGGAAATGGGGCCATTAGAAGGCTGTTGTTCATAAGGAATTAGTGCCGTTATGAAAGAAGTCCCAGAGCAGAGGCCCCAGCCCCTTGTTTCATATTAAGACACAGTAAGAAGGTGCCCACTTTGAGAACGCCAGCCCTTACCAGATGCCAAGTCTGTTTTAATTTGATCTTGAAATTCTCTTCCTCTAGAATGGTCAGAAATAAATGTCTATTTTTTGTAGTGTTGTTATAGCAGGCAGAACAGACTAAGACGGGCGAGTTTTAAATAAGCTTTGAGGAGGGGGATCATCTACAATTGGCTGGATCTAGCTGAAGGAAAGGAACATAGTATGAGTCTTACTCATGACTTGTTAGTAGTATTGGGCAACTTAAATCCCTTCTTTTATCCTCCATTCCATGGTCCAAAAACTTGTGGTAATAATGTGTGTCTCACAGGATTGCTGAGATAAGCAAAGATGGTCTGAAGTCAGTCATGGTGGCACATATCTGTAATATGAACAAGCTGGGAGGCTGAGGCAGGAAGATCACAAGTTTAAGCCCATCTGGCAAGGAGGAGCTTTACTTCTTTGCATTTGTATCTTTTAAATAAATTTCCTTGCACTCTACCTTTGTGTATTATTGAAATCTCCTGCGTACCCCAAACTATTACTGGGCAACTCCTTCTGAAAGTGGGTTGCCAATTACACATTATCTGGTTTTGGTTGCTCACCTCTCACTCCAGAGTTAGAGTCCAAGTTCTTTTTGTCTAGAACAAAGAATTGAACAAAACAAGCAAAAAAACTTTGGCAAAGTTTATTTGAAAAAGGAAGAGTGAAGAGTGAAAGGGAAACTGGCTCTGCAGAGCGAGCCTGGGTGGAGTGAAAGAGGAAAAGGCCAGGAAGAAGGACGCCCTGGGACGGCAGGCGGGCCGTCCTGAGAGAGCCTTGATAGCGGGCTCTTCCTGGCATCTGCGTCCTTCTGTGTTAAAACATCAAGGAACCCCAAGAGAACTGGCACATCCAGGTCCTGAGAGGCGCTGCTGGGGTCATGCGCGTTGGCTCACATCAGATGTAGGCCATCCTGTGGAAAAGTTGCTCCAGGTATCGCCCATGTGCAGGCTTGGGAACTGCTCTGCCCGTGTGTGCAGCACCGTGTTATTAACAGGCCAAGTCCGCTTCCCCAGCCGGCTTCACCACCCCCAAGCTCCTGTCTCGTGTCTGCAATTCATGCTTCATCACAGTGGGGCCTGACCCAGGTATTTTGGTACCAATCGCAAGAGTCAAGAAAGTTTGAAAATGTTTTCCTAGATAATCTGTAGCTTAATTTCCGGTAGAATGAGTGGAAGAACACCTCAGCCTGAGACAGAAAGCACAGAAAAGACCTGGAGACAAACAGTGTATGTTTGTGTGAAGTGAACCTTCCTCTTGGAAACAACCCTGTGGAATGGCCCCTCCAAACAGCATTTCGTTCCTCACAAATCTGTGTGGCTCTCTTAGGTCTTTGTGTGCTTATCCAACCCGTGAAGCCAATGTCACTCTCCCTGTTGTTGGCTCCCAATCCAAATCCCACTGAAGACCTTCCTCAGGGCCCTACACGCCCACGCAGTCAGCTTTCTGGTGGACCTTGCCACCCAGTAGCCCGATTCAGTGATCTTTCTGTAACCTAGGAATAGAGCAACAGTAGTGATTATCACTGACAATTATGTAAGCACTTTATAATTTACAAAGCACTTTGGCATACATTATCTCACCAGCTGCTTCTTAATGTCATAGCAGCAGTGGGCACAAACCCTGTCACCGCCAACAGCTCTCTTCTGACCGCGGACTCTCAGCCCCACCTACTGAACACAGGAGAGCAGCTGGATGAGAGCTGATTGGAGGCTAGAAGCTGACCTTGTGTGGGAGCAGGGGAGGGTGACAGCAGTGCTTGCCACATCCACCTTCTCCATCTCCGTAGGGGTGACAGAGCAAGCCATAGGTTCTGTGGGGGACTGTACAGAAGAGCAAGGCTTCCCGTGGTCTGCCTGAGCTCAGGCCGAGGGAGGCAGGCATCAGCTTGTGGGAGGTTAAGCACTTATCCACTCCCCCCCACTCTTTCTGATTTCTCATTTCTTCCATGCATTAACCATCATTTTGAAAGTTTCAATGGGTTAATTAAATTCTTCTAGTGTTGATGCTAAGAAAGCTGAAACATTTTCAACTGAGATTGACACTACTCAAGACATAGGCTTCACTGATGTTTGTTCAGTAACACTCCAATATGTCACAGGATTGCTGAGAGAACATCTGAGAGCTATAATGAGCTAAAAGTCAAGTACAGGGGAAAATGTGTTCCAGACTGCTGCAGATGTTCTCAGATCAAATCATATTTCTGCGAAATGCCATATAGAATATTCAGCTGTGGAAAGATGCAACATGAAAGGACAGTTCAATTGATTTGCTCTGTGTTTAAAAGATTCATTTAGCCTAAATCACATGGAATGGGATTTTTTTCACTTTTGAATCAATTAATAAGAGATGCATCTGATTCTAATGACTTTCAAGGATGATTTTCCTGGGATAAGAGGAATGCATTAACTGATCTGGGTAAGATGTAAGGCCCGGAGAAGGGGCAGGTAAATAAGGGCAACAAGACAGTGTGGAAAGACAGATATTCTATAGACCCGCTGCTTCTCCTTTATTCTTCTTTTATCCCTTTGGCACCAAAATGGAACAGAGCTTGGTGAAATTAACTCACCCTAATTCTGAAGAATCTGTGATATTATCCTCGTGGCTTATTCTTCTCCTCCGGAGAAGCTCCGAAGAAGGCTTAACAGAAAGAAGGAGGTCAGGGGAACGTTCTTGGAAATGTGGTACCCACACGTGTCCCCCGGTTCTGGTGGCCCACCCCGCAGTTAGGGGCAGTGTTCTTCAGGGTAAGGAGGGCGCTTGGGAGCAACCAGCCACTGGGGTGAAGAAAAAAGGAGAAAGGTGCTGTCCCAAGGAGAGCTACTTCATACCTGCAGAGAAGGATGGAAGTGAAAGGGCTGACAGCATGTCTGTGGGACACCTGTAAATCCTGTCCTTGCTGAAGGAGGGATAAAATGACACAGCTACTTTGGAAAACTCCTCCTTGATTTCTTATAGTGTCCAACACTTCTACTCTTAGGAATTAATTCAAGAGAAATAAAAGCACACTCAGCAAGTTTTAACATAGGAATCCCAAAGACGTGTCAAGGAAAAGAAGTCAGACACAAAAGAAAACTTAGTAATGTCACACAAGGTGGATTTTGAGAAGGAAGGATGTACACCGACTATTAGAAATCAGAACAGTGCTGGAGAGACCGGCCAGGAGGAGTGGTACTTTCTTCCTCTACCTTGCAGATGGTGACAGTTTCATGCATATGCTTGTGTTTGTCTAATCTCCTCTAACTGTATATTTGCAATCAGGATTTTACTCAGTGTACATACACAGAAATGAAATACATTAATTTTTCTTAAAAAAGAAGACGCTGAAACTCTGAAAACTCTGAAAAAAAATTGGAGAGTAATAATTTGGTAATATTTCTAGGAACAAAATGAGACATGTAAGAAATCCTAAAGACATTTTTTACATCCAAATTACTTTTAATCAGGATGCCTTTGGAAACTAGACCTTCTGAAGTTAACCACTGGAAAACAGTAACTGGTACCTAGATAAAAATCTTGGCTGGAAATCAGCTTAAAGAAAAAGGATGGCTGGGGGTGTAAACAAATGTATTTCTCTCTGCCAGCAGCCAGTGTGAAACTGGAATACTTTAGACCTCTTGCATCAGGGAAGCTGGCTGGGCTTAGAAACAAGAAGGGGCACATCTGGCTCCTTGAGGAGTGGCACAGGTACTGCGTGTGGCATCACAATTCAAATGAGAATCTGCTTCTTAAAGATGGAAAATTTGATTAGGTCCTTTGGTAGGCCTTCGACTTATTTTGCTTTATAGGATCAGCCAGTGCCTGCAGCCTCTGTTAACAAAAGCTGGCCTTGCCTGAAGCCAAAGCTTCCTGAACAGAACCTTAAATTGATTGCTGATGGAGTGTTACACACAGGGCCGGGCTCTCCTGCCCTAGCTCCTACCCGCCCTTACACAAACAAACCCAGTAGGAAATTTAGCTGGAGATTTTAAACTAAATACATTTCTAATGCATTAATATGTGCACTGACATTTTGTTTTACAATACCATTATTATTAATGAATAATAAAATTATAACATTTATAGAGCTAAAGACAAAACAATTGAGGTTGAATTGCCATCCATGTCAGGGACATTTTGTGCATTGCAGTTTGTACTGTACCACAAATTTGTGAAGAATAAAATCTATATTTTGATATTGGTATTTTTATATTCAAATTTCTGCTTTTGTACTGTCTTTTACCTAAGACAGATCTCCAAGAAAATTATGAGTAGCAACAAGTGTCTCACAACTTTTTCGAAGTCACGCAATTTTTGTGACAGATTTGACTTTTGGTAAAATTTAGAATTTATTTTTACTTATTCTGCCTAATTCAGAAAACTTGGATTTGGATTTTAATCATTTAAATGCACATTTATTTAAGAAACAATGGTGATGTGTTATATGCCAGACACAGTAAAAAGTAAGGCTAAGAAATAAAAAAGACTGATCCTTTATTGTAGTAGGACAATAAATTGCAAAACAAATATAGTGATAAACTCTGGAATGCTTTACATAATTATATATACATGTACATGAGTAAATACTTAGACATATGTGATATGAATAGAGATTCATCCCCACTTTGCAGTAATAAAGAGTGAGATTAAAGAGATTTAGCTGTGTACTACTGCATGTGAGATGCAAAACCAACTCTGTTTATTGAAAACACTATGCCTTTTCATACTTTGTTACCCCTTTTCTCAACATAACTGCTATTATTACTACAGAAGCAAAAAGAAACAAGTGTCCATCTCGGCCTGGGAATCAGAAACAGCTGGAAAGAGACAGCTGCACGAACTGCTGTGAGCAAAAACAGTACAACATTACGTAAATCCCCCCCCTTCATTATGTTCGCATCATTCTTGGAGACTGCCACTTTTCATTTATAGTTCAGAAAGATTTGTAAATCTATTAGATCATTAACTCCCTCTCCTTATAAAGCACAGGCTTCACTAAGTTCATGCTTTTGGGTGCTGTTGTCTTTTAGCATAAACCCCACCAAATCTCTGTGGGTTTCACTGCTACATGTCTTTCATCTGTAAGAAGATTCTATTAGCTACCCTGGCACCTTCCATTAAAGTCTACAACTTCCAACTGCCAGGAAGGGTTAATGAAGTGATAAATTTAATTTGCTGCCAAAATATATAAGGCAGAGATATCTAACTGAATTTATGGTATTAGCTATGTCTTTTCTCTTAGCATTAGCAAAAGCTTTACAAGGTTGTCAACATCTATATGACAAAAACAAATTCATATGAATTTCGGCACACAGATACCAGGCATATATTATATGTCAAGTGACATTCTTCTGCTTTCTAGGCTCTTCAGAACCTAAGAGAATGGGTGTAAGTCTTTTCCTACTTAAAGGATAAAAAATAACTGCTAATCACCAAAAAACTGTCTGTCTGTCTGTCTGTCTGTCTGTCTATCATCTCTTTGTCATCTACCTACCTACCTATCATCTATTTATCATCTATGTCATAAATTCTGAATCTCTTTCTGTAGTGGCTAGTCCCACAAAGACTAGGAAGAAAGATGACAGCGTCAGCTGTTTAGATTGGGACAGTAGGGTACTTCAAGTTCTGTGGGATGCAGACTATACTTTCACCTCCACTTAATCATTTACATCATGGTTATAACCAGTCATTCAGTTGATGACACTCTTGCACAGTCTCTAGACAGACTTCTCCATGTTAAAGAGTCCTTTGTCCTAGTGAACTTTAAATACAGAGCGTTGCCAGGCACACTGGCACACTCCTGTAATACTAGCACTCAGGAAGCTAAGGCAGGAGAATCACTGCAGATTCAAGACCAGCCTGAGCTACAAAGTGAGTTCAAGGCCAATCTGAACTGTGTAGGGAGAGCCCGTCTCAAAAAGCAAAACTAAATAAATTATACACACACACACACACACACACACACACACACACACACACATAAATACAGAACCTCACCAGCCCATATCTTGACATGATAGACCATGCGTAGGGAGTGATAATGCCTCTGAATTGTACCCAGAGAAAGTGCAGCCTGGCTAAGTTCTGCTTCACTGTTCAATGATGTGTGTGTTCATCTTATGGAACAGCCATTAGAAGCAGCTTGTGGTGACAAGATTCTTTGTCCATGGAAGACTAGAATGAGTACTTATGACAATGATAATAAAAATAGCTGTTACTTAATATTATTTTGAAAGCTTGCTATGTTGATCTTCCTTAACCCTACTACAATCCGTACAAGGTGTGAGTCACTAAGCTCGCTCTCCTGTGGAAAGAGAGAAGGTCCTGCTCCCACAGGGAGAATCACAGGGGCTTCTTCCCACTTTCTGATGTTCTGATCCAAGACTTGGGCAAGACACAGAAAGGGCATTGGAGGCGCCTGTTTATTGGAGGTGGAAAAGAAGTCATCTTTGACGAGCGAGAGCAGGCTCGGGAAAAGACTCGCAGCAGCCCGAAAGGAAAGGGCTCTTTCGTACCCATAATCCCCAGGCCTTCTCCCCTGATGCAGAGGAGGCGCTAGGACAGTTATCCTGCCCCTCGCTCACTTGGTGGTGCAGCACTTGCAGACAGTCCTACTGAAAAGCTGGCCTGGCTTCCTGCCGTATGAAGTGAAGGATCAGGAATAGTGTCTTTTGGTTGATTGTTTTCATGCACAAATGAAAGACTGAAAAGAACACCTTCTGCTGGGTGTGGTGGCACACCTGTAATCCCAGCACTCAGGAGGCAGAAGAATTGCAGGGAGTTCCAGCAAGCCTGGTTCCCACACTGGGTTCAAGGCCAGCCTGAACTGCATAGCAAGACCATGTCTCGTTTTTGATCGGCTCTATGAGCAGCACCAGACTCAAATGAAAGACTAAAAAAATACTTTGCTGATTGGCTCTCTGTACACTGACAATGGTATCACCACATTCAGAATATCTCTCTTCTTGGAAATGTCCCTTACCCTGTTGCCCTTTGTCCTATTCTTGTAAAGGCAGAGGGAGAACTCTCACGCTGGCGGGTGGGCTCACAAAACATGCACACGTGCCTATCGCTCTTTACTCTCTCTACGCGTCATCCTAGGTAAACAGGATCATGGTTTCTAACGCTTAGAATTTAACAGTGTGTTGGCAGATAGAACATTAGAATTCAGTTGAGTCTTGAACAAGATTGACAAAACCTTTAACCTTCCTCCCAGGGACCCACAGTGTTCAGTTGTACCGACAGTAAAAGACACTTGTTCACCAATACTGAGTAGATCCAGGATAACTAATTATTTTTACAGGTACGCTCCCTTCTTTCTCAGATCCTTCACCCTGACATCAGGTCACATTGCCATCTTACCAACTGATGCTTATTATGCATTTTCTGTTTACTGACAAAAGTCATGGGCCCATCTCTTCTTCCTTTAGTTCTGCTCCTTTATCTTGGATTTGACTTTTAGCTGTTTTACAAAAAAATCAAGTTTGGGTTATAGTTTCATATTTGTTTACATGCATACTTTTCTCCTACCAATTCCCTTAATGAACCTAGTTCTACTTGCCTGCTGCTTTATGTATGAGATAAAGTGAACAAGAGAGCAAAGATGAAGAAACAGCCCTCGTGCAGAGGGGAGGAGCCTGATTATGAGGTCTGTACGGGCTTCCTGCAGGTGTCTGTATTCTCCGCAGTGCTAGATTTCTCCACCAGCAGCTGCAGTGCTTGGCTAGTGATATGTCGATGCCTGGATGGACACCCAAAGAAGCTGTTGATATGAGCTCTACCTTCTCCATCTCATAAGTCACTTCAGTGTCATATAAAATCAGCATTCTGGGCAGTAATTAGGAATAAATTTCACAGTCCTTTTCACTAAGTAACTTCCTATAAGCTGTCAGCACCCACTGCTGTCCAGGGTGCCAGGAGATGCTTTTTGCAGGTGCTTCCCCTTAGATTTAGAGTGCCTGTATGTTTCCAGCATCTAGTTCTATAGATCTCTCACTGGCGGACCCCCCAGAGGATACAATCTTGCACCAAACAGAAATTCTCTTTGATTAAAATCTTTATCTACTCCTTAGTTATTTATTGAGTGTTACAAGGTATAAAACATCAGGTCTGAGGTGAAGTGAGGTGCGGCAGCAGCACGAACTGGAACTGGGTATGGAGAGCTTCAGTGTTATCCTTGAGGGACGTCAGTGTTGAAAGTATAAAAATCCAAAAAAATCTGAAGCAGAAAATGAGTATGCATATGACAAGAGGTATGCTATCAGTCACCAATATAGGGTATTTTAGAAGTTTTCATGTATTATGCTAAATTTGTATAGTAGGCATATTAAAATAACATACCTAATTCCACAGTGATGAAATGCCTCAAGTTTAGAACAGAGTCTATTACAACAATGACAAAAGGTCTAATACAATGGTGAGCAGTTAAGTAGAAGGAAAAGATAGAGAAGCAGCAACAGGAAAATCAGGCCATCACAGGAATAAGTCAGTACCTATCAGTTATAACTCTCAGTGTGAATGGTCTCAGTTCCTGAATCAAAAGGCACAGAATGGCATAATGGATCAAAGTCAAACCCATTGGTATTCTATACATGAGAAACTCACTAAACTGAGAGGGAAACTTGAAGACCAAAAATCAAAGGATGGAAAACAGTGTTCTATGCAGTGGGAACCCAAAGAAAGCAAGTGTAGCTACCCTATATTCAGACTAAGTGGAATTCAAGCCATGACTGACCATGAAGCAGATTGTCTCTACATATCAGCTAAGAGAAAAAACTAACAGGAAGCAATAACAATCATGAACATATCTGCGCCAAGCAATAACACACTTGATAACACACTTGATAACTTCATAAAACAAGTACTACTGGACATAAAAGACTGGATAAACATGAACACAGTTATAGTGGGGAACCACATACCCACTGTCATAAGAAGATTGACACTAAGAAATCAACAAAGAAATGTCCTAGTTGAATAAAACCTTCAAACAAGTGGGCTTAATAGATATCTCTAGTGTTCTGCCCAATAATACACATTCTTCTCAGCAGCACATGGAACTTTCTCCAAAATAGAGCGCATACTAGCAAGTAAAGCAAGCTTAAATAAACATAATAGAACTGAAATTATACCATGCATAACAATAGATCATAGCACAATGAGGTGAGGAATCAATGACAAATGAAAACACAGAAACTATGCAAATGAATAGAAAGGAAAAAGGTATAACAAAGAACATTGTAAAAACAAAAAGATTACTAAGAACTACTTTTTAAGTCTGTATGTCAATAATTTGGAGAATTCAGAAGAAATGGATAGGTTCCTACAAAAATATGAACTAGCAAAATTGAATCAAGAAGCTGTGAGATCCCTCAATAATCCAATAACAGGTGATGAAATTGAAGCAGTAATTTTAAAAAACCTACCAACTACAAACCTACCAACTAAACTTACCATCCAGATCTGAGTGGGTTCACTACTGAATTCAACAATAACCTCAGGCAGGATCCAACACCAATATTCATCAAGGTCTTTAATGAAAATGAAAGAAAAGAAGTACTCCCAAAATCATTCCTGGAAGCTAGCATTACCCTGATTCCAAAATCAAACAAGGACCCAACAATAAAGAGAACTCTATACCAATCTCTTTAATGAATAGAGATGCAAGATCCTCAACAAGACACTGTCAAACAGAATGTAATGTGTCTGCAAAAAGATCATACATCATGACAAAGTAGGCTTCATCTCAGGAATGCAAGGATAGTGCAACATATCCAAATCGGTACATGTAAAACATCACATAAACAGAAGTAATGTTCTTGCTTCTATTGATGCAAAAAAATCAACCATTAACAAAATCCAACATCCTTTCATGATAAAACAATAAAGAAAATAAATACAGAAAGACCCTGTCTCAATCTGAAAAAAGCAAACCTACTCCAAATATCATACTAAATGGGGAAAAATTCAAAATTTTCCTTTTAAAATCAGGAAAAAGACCAGCACATTGACTGTCACCACTTTCAATCAACAGTACTTGAAGCTTTAGCAAAAGCAATCAAGCAAGGAAAAGAAATAAAAGGGATATGTATAGGAAATGAAAAAGTCAAATTATTATTTTCAGATGACTTGATCCTACATAGAGGACCCCCAAAATCCACCAAAAGACCCTTAGAATTAACAACCAAATGCATTAATGAAGCAGGATACAAAATCAATACCCTAAAATGAATAGTGTCCACTGGGAAATAATTAGGGAAAACTAACATTTGCAATAACACCAAGAAAATTTAAATTCTTAGGAATTAACCTAAGGGTGTGAAAGTCTTCTGAGAGAAAAACTACTATACTCTGAAAAAGGAAGTCAGAGAGGACTTCGGAATGTGCAAAGATATGCCCTGTTCCAGGATAAGTAGAACCAGAATAGCAACAATGGCCATACTTTCAAAATTGATATACAGATTTAATGCAATCCCAATCAAAATGCCAATTGCGTTCATCACAGAACTGGAGAAAGCAGTCCTAAAACTTTTATGAAATCAGAAAAGATCTAGAATAGCAAAAGTATTCCTGGGTAACAAGAGCAAAGTGGGAGGTATCACTATTCCAGATGAGTTATATTATAAAGATACAGTAAAAAAAAAAAAAAAAAAAAAAGCAGATTATTGGCACAAAGTAAAGACATGAGGATCAGTGACACAGAAGAAAAGATGCAGAAAGAACCTCAGCACATTCAATTATTTGATCTTTGACTAAGAGGCCAAAAACATGCTGGAGGAAAGACAGCCTCTTTAATCATTTCTATTTGGAAAACTGGTTATCTACATGCAGAACATTGACTCTAAACCCAAATATCTCACCACACACTAAACTAAAACTAAAATGGATTGAAGTAAATGTTAAAGTGTAAACATTTAACCTGCTGGAAGATAAAATAGGTAAAAGTCTTGCAGTCTTAGGCATAGATAAGGACTTTGGTTGCAGAAAAAATATGTAGTACAAAGACATGACATTGATATCAATAAAGTATCAATATTAGTATCACTAAAATAGCATATTAAAAAACCTTCTGAGCAGTAAAAGAAACAACTAACAGTGTGAAAATAAAAACTACAAAGTGGAAAAATGTTTACCAACTAATTGTCAGACTGAGGACTAATATCAGAATATATAAAGAACTCAAAAAATTAAAGCCCCCCAAATAAAAGACCCTATCAAAAAGTGAGCAAATGAAATGAGTAGACATTTCACAGAAGACATACAGCTGGCCAACTTTGATAAAGAAATGTTCAAAATCACTGGCCATTAAAAATGCAAATTAAAACAATGCTGATATTCCATCTCACCCCCAAAAGAATGACCACCATGAGGAAATCAAGTGACAGCGAGTTCTAGTGAAGCGATGGAGAAAACGACCCTCCTCACTGTGGGTGGGAGTGTAAACTAATGCAACTGCTATGGACATTCTTCAGAAATCTAAAACTAGAAATTCCCTTTGACCCAGCTACTCTTCTTCTAGGCATCTTCATGAAAGAGTTAAAGACATAATACAATGATACATCCGTACTCATGTTTACAGCAGCACGATTTCAAATAGCTCAATCTTAGAAGGGTGCCAGAAACAGAGGAACAGATAAAGAAAAAGTATGTATACACAGTGGAATACTACTTTGCCATAATGAAAGATAAACTTTAGTCATTTATACAAAAATGGATGCACCATGGAACCATATTATTAAGTGAAATAAAGCAGACACATAAGCTTAAATTTCATATGGTTTCTCTTATATGACAAATACAAATTATAAAGAAAAAGCAAATTAAAGGATAGATAATAGGAATGAGGAAGATGTCTCTCTCAAATGAGACAGAGAAGAGAGAGGGACAGGGAGGGAGAAGAAGGAAAATGCTTCTCCAAAGAGAGAGCACAGAGTCTCTTAGGATGGGAACGTGTGGCGGCATTTCAAAATTAACTGAGTTCATCAAAATAAAATTTGATGTGTAACATCTGTGTGCACACTTTTACCCAAAGCATTTTCTCTAAATGTCTTGGTTTTTAAAAAATGGATCCTTCTTCTTAAACAGAATCTAAGGGGGATATTGACACATAGACATCTTGAAGTAGAATAAAAAGAATGGGGTAAAGTAGGGCTGATTTTTATATCACCAATAAATACCGAATTTTCAGAAACACCTAGCAAAAATGCTAGTGACTAGAGCATCCTATGAGAAATTAAATGTAAAGTTGTAAAATGTGTATAAGTTATTTAAAATTGGTTGGAGTGACTAAGGTCCTGTTTGTCCCCTTTTCTTCTACTAAAAAGCAAACAAACAAAAAACTCAATACAGAAAAAGAAACAAAACAAAACAAATCAAAAATCACTAAATAGGAATTGAAGCCTCATCTTTTATATGCAGTATTATGAGCTAGTACTTAATTGCCATAAATTCACATCTCCAGTTCCAGGACAAGCACATTCCAGGAAAATGGAGCAGTTTTAAGAATGCGGTCAAAGCACAGCAACAAATCTCAGTAACCAGTGCACACCAGGGAAAGGCCAGGGTGGAATATGGACATGTGTGGGTTTTTCCAAAGTTGAAAAATGTGAATTTGGAAAATCCAAATGTTCAGATTGAATTTGGCCACCTAGAAAATATTAAACTTACTGATTAAAAAAGTAACTCATTGTGAAAAAGGAAACATAAGCAATTTTATTAGGTGGAGGAAGGATTCCTCTAAAAGAAGGTACATGTCTAGGGATGAAAAGTCAATAAAAATAATTCAAGTGAAATGAACATAGCTTCCTCTTTTGGTATATTTCTAGGCAATAGACACAGGCCTTTAACCTTTACCTACCACACACTCAGTACCAGGCACTCAGATAAAATGCCTTATTCAATTACTTGTTTAACTTTCAGAGCTAACTGAGAAGTAGGTCTTCCTGATATTCCTGTTTTACAGATGAAAAAGAAAAACATGACTAGTAGGTGGTCAAGCTAGGATTTGAACCAAGACAGCAGGAAATTGAAGTCTAGACTATAAATGATTCCACATCCTCTCAGAAGAGTAAAGGCACACCTTGCTGTAAAGTGCACTTGCTTTCTGGAAGGCATTTGCCTGCTGACTGGGACAGCCGTACGGGCAGCGTGATGAGGGTCATTAGTCAGGCCCTAGATAGACATTAGGTAGCACTCATTATAGTTTTATCTCCCTAAGAAATGCTGAACTTATTTTTTGGAGAATATCACACTTATAAAAAAGATTTTGTGTCCACAAAATCCTTTATCTTTTCAAATAGAATTTGTATATAACTGACTGAAAGAATAATTTTATGATTATACATTATAGAAACCTGTCATCCAAATTTGGAAACTTGAATCCTTTATCAGGATATGATATGTCTTTAAAGCAATATATTTATTAATATCCATTGAAAGTAGTGGACATCTTAATGAGAGGTCTGGAAGTTTCCCATGACTGAAATGAAGAATGATGAACTTGTACATTTTACCCATAAACTGACTTACAATGCAAGATGTTTAGTCATTTGAGACTATATCTTTAAACTATAATATAATAAGTCCTACTTTACTAAGCAAATTGTTAGTATAAACACATTTCAAGAAACTGTTTAACCTACTTAAGATAATTAACAGTTTTCAAGTATGCTATCAAAATTCATGTAAATCCAACAATAAATGTCCTGTTTGAAATGAGCGTTTGTTAGTTCTTTCCAGTGAATGTATCTAAAAATGTGCGTCTTTCCCACTAGTCTATAATTCAGACTTTTCACCAATTCGGAAGAACTCTTCACACAATTCATCCAAATTAGTGTGCTTTTACTGGAGACTTTTATAAAATATAGAGAGCACCGTATTCCCTACAGATATAATTTGATATCAGTTATGTGGTCATTGTCTCATTCTATCTGCTTCTACCAGGAATCTCTCATTCGTTGCTTACTGATCCTACTCTGGAGACTCAAAGTAATTATGTCCAAGAACTGTTCAGTGTCAAGAAGCAGTAACTTACAGGAAATGGAGTGATATGTTCTTTAATTTTTAAATCTAATACCAGCACACTAAGTAAATCCAGAGAGTATATCGCTGTAAGGGAAGTATTCCACAAAAGTATATTGCATTCTTCCTATAGTCAAAATGATTTTAATTTTTAATCTACCCCAGAACTTTCCATGAGACATATCTAAAAATATTTTTCATCAGAAAAGCTTAAAATATATATCTGTTCATGGAAAGACTCATCTAAAATATAATCTCATATTTTTATTAACCTAAACTTTTGCTTTTGAAAACATTACCATTTCCTAACCTAAATTGCTATACTCTCAGAAGTGACTCAAAAATCAGTAGTAATAAAACCTACTGAAAATAAAATGAAGAATTTTCGTAAAATCTTCAAATTCTGTGATACTTAGTATTCTGTATCATATTAATTTATTCTTTCTTAACTCATCTGGCAAAGTATGGCACTGTAGCTTATGTATAGAGATTTTATAATCCAAAAATATTTCCTGGGCCTCTGAACTGAGACGAGGGGAAGTTTGGAAGGAAATGCAGTTGAGCTGCTCTGCTGACAGGCAAAGGGACAGTGAAGGAAAGTCATCCCTATCTTAGGGAAACCCTGAAAGGAAAGTGCTTCTCATTGTTGTGCAGCCTCAATTCTACTACACAACTTTTGCCACATACTCTGAAGAGTCCAATTCTGTAGGTCAGAAATAAGTGAATACTACAAGGATGTTCTCTCAACTTTGTTTCCAGAGGAAGGTGCTGAGCTTAAATAATGTCTCCTCCAAAATTCACACTAAAATTTAATCCCCAGTGTAGCAGTGTTCAGAGGTGTGGCCTTGGGAGGTAAATTGTGAATGGAGTTGGGACCCTTACAAACGAGCTCCAGGTCAAAGGGAGGATTCTTTTGCCCATCTGTCTCTTCCGCCATATGAAGAGGTGGTACCACCCCCTCAGCAATATGCAGAACAAAGCACCTACTAGATACCAGATGAGCTGGCGCCTTAATCATGAACATCTTAATCTCTGAACTGTGAGAAATAAATTTGAATTGTAAAATTTCTCAATCTGTGATATTTTGTTACAGTGGAATGAATGGATTCAGTTAACTTGTGATATTGTTCACAGAAACCAGCATGTAGACTTGAGTACTAGATTGTTTCTTTTGGAAGAATCAATTTAACTATACATAATTTAGAGTTATGTGAAATTTAAAATGAAGAATGGTTCTATATGTCCCAATTGTATTGCTATTTGTTGAGTGGCCTAAAAATCCCCAGTGTTCCTCATAGATACAGGTGCTTTCAAAGAGTGAGAGTTTTCCTTTACAAAGGCTCTTAACTTCCTGGAACATGAGTACTATTACCTCTTTTATTATGTCAATATGATAGGATAATATTGCATTTTCTCCACAGAGGTTCCAGGCTGTTTTCTGTGAGGGAGCGCCTAGCATTAAAATGAAAACATTCAAAGGGAACTGTACACATAGTTGGACTCTTTAAGACTTTCCCTGCAGCTGTATAGAAAAGATGCTTTATTTAAGGGAAAAAAATTCTTGATTAATTTATATGAGTCAGAAGTTGTTCGGCCAACTTAATCACAAATCTGCTATTGTTTCTACATTGGAAGAGATATAGAAGGTCATCTGTCTGCTTTCAAATCAGCCAGTTCAAGATATGAACACAGGGTATAATTTAGAATATTGCACACTAAAATGCCTGCTTAAAACTAAACAGGCTTTGCTTGGGGTAGGACTGAGGAAGAGACTGACACATTGAAGGCCTGGAAATGCACTTCTGAGGGCATTTTACCATGTTAACATAGGCTTTCCTGAAGTTATCTGAAAAAAATAACTTGAGAGCACAAGGCCTGAACTTGTTTCCAAAATAGTTTTTAGACTTGTGCTCTAAAAACAATAAAAACAGTAGTTAAAGTAAGGTTTTTATTCAAATACCACATTATGGTATCCAGATGTTAGTATACTCCCTTGCGATAAAACAAATGACTTGGGTGTTTCCTTCCTGCTCCCCGTGGTTCTGTATGTAAGGCTGTCAGACTATCTTTCAATTTCAGATATTCAAAGGAAGTGGTAATCAAAGAAAATTTGAGTACCAAAAATTGTAATTGATTTTAAATCCTTTGAATTAGAACTAAAGAAAGCCTGATATGAGGGTGGAAATCTCTTCCAATCTTTTTTTGTTTGTCTGTTTGTTTAGAGTTAACTTCTCTCTTAGAATCATACACTCCATCACTTGCCCTTTAGAATCTTACTGGACTGTCTCATCTCACAATTGTCAGGGGGAATGTTAAAGAAGCATACATCTTCAACTTTCTTATCAGTGTACAGAGAAGATACAGAGTCCAGTTGAAGATGTGTAACTTTTAACATCCTATTATAAAGAGCTTAGGAGAAACATTCTATCTTGCATTTCAAGTGTACTTCCCAGTCATCTTATTTTAATATGCATGAAGGATATCAGAGAAAAGTTATCCACATTGTTATTTTTCTTTATCATCTATTTGGCTTCTTTATTTCATGCTTTTTAAATAAAAATTACTCTAAAATTATCATGAAACCAGTGACCTATCATTTAGTAACTGTTGAGAAATTAATTAAATATACAGCAATATAAATAGAAAGTAATAATAGTGACTCCTTACCCCGAACAGTAGAGGCCATTTCTTCCTCAATATGTTATGAAGAAGAAAAAGAAAATCCTTTGTTTTTCTACAGGTTATAAAAACGAGAAGGAAAATCTTGTTCTGAAATTCGGTATCTTTTTAGTTTTTTCTCTTTAAAATAAGAAGAAGAAATGATGGACAAAGGGACAGGGAGATGAAAAATGAAAGTGAATCTTGAGTGTTAATTGACATAACAAGTGAATAATCACACCTGTTTAGCTCTCTGGTAACTTCACTCTTACGATCCTCTTATTTGATAGTCTAAGAATAGGCTTAAAAGAAGCGGGGTATAATACTAATCCGTTTTCATTTTCCCTTTGGCACATTACATTCAGAGCACCCAGATTATCCCCTTGTGTGTTAAAATGTTACAAATCTTCAAGAACTAACCCGTAATATTTAACTAGTTCAAGCTTCTGGGACTTCTTGTACTTGTAAATATTCTATCAAATTTAGGAAATATTTCATTGTTTCTTTAAATCATCATTCTGGGTTTCTAATTAAATGTGTATCAGATACTTTGGGATTATTCCACATGTCCTTAAGTTTCTTTGCTTTTTTCCAGTGATTTTTGTTTGTTTCCTAGAATAGAAAATTTGTATTGATCTTGCTTCAGGTTTGCTGATTCTTTTATCTTATACTAACTCCATTACCATGTTAACCCCCCATCATGATTTTCTTTTACTTCAGATATCTGTTTTCAATTCTAGACTTTCTCTTTTTTGCTTTTATTTCTTTCTCTACAATATTTCATGACCTATTAGCAGTGTATTTTTTTACGCTGAGTACAGTTATCATAGCTGACTTACACCGCTTGCACTCTCAGGTTCTAGTGTATGGGTCATCCAGAATTGGTCTCCACAGACTTCTCTTTCTGTGGAGAATGGCAATGATTTCCTGTTTTTCCATGGCTGATAGTGTGTTGTATCTGGACTGCTTAGATGATGCATTGAGGCTGCACTGTGTACCTGAGTACTGACTTTTGTTTGTGTTAGCATCTAGTCAGCTTCTCTGACTACCAGCCCTGAACCTCTTTCCCTTCTGCACTTACAAGCCAGTAGAGATCTGTGTAGTTATGTTAGCCTTCACTTGGCTGCCTGGCAAATGCCGAGCAAAGGTTTTGGTAGAGTACATACCCTTGGTTCAGTGCTTCTCTCTACAGCTTTCTCTTTTCCTGTAAATGCCTCTAGTTTCTGAAAGGTTTGATGGCCCTGAACTCTTTATTCCTTCACCAGCGAGATGAGATTTCTCTCTTGAGCCTATCTCGAAGTGCACATCCCCTGCAGCTTCTGAAGCCCTCTGGGCCTGCTTGATGCCCTTGTGTGACTCGTGTGTGGGGGTGGGGGAAGTTACTTGCAGAAAAGCCTGAAAGAAGAAACTGCTATTATCAGAAATAGAACTCAAAAAAAATCATTTACTGTGAATAATGTGAAAACTCCTTACAGGAAAAATATTCACCTAGATAGAAAACTTTTTCAAATTACAAGCTTGTGCAAATTGAAGATTTAAATGTTTTTTGCTACTGTTTTAAAATTCTCATCTTATGTACTACTGTCTCTAAATCAGTGTAATGAATTCACTGATTGTGAGCAACTTGACATGATTTGTGGAAGCACAAAAAGCCCTGGGGAATTGTGCTTGGTATTGCTCACTTTTAAGCTAATAAAGAGAAAACCCTACAATCAAATGCAGTGAAGGGTATAATTGGTGCAATACTGCTTGCTATCAGTGTACTTTCCAGGGTCATTTTTGTTAACTGAGGAATGAAGTAAAACATTTTTAAGCATCCAGCATTTCAATAAGAATATATATGGTTACCCTGAGAAGTCAAGCCCAAATATATGGAGCCCAGTTATTACAGAAACACCAACTCAACATTGCTCATTGTAAAGAATCTCATTCTTTAGTTGCAGATATACATCATCTGAAATCAAGCCATGTCTAGAAAATATATCACTTTTAACTCCATGTACCATTAAGGGTGAATAAAAGTGTCAAAAGCAAAAGAGAGGTTATACACATATTACAGGTGTGGGAATGCCTCTACAGCTGGAAAATATATCCATCAAGAGGTGTGTTCACAGAAAGTGAAAAATTTCAGAAGCCCAACTCTGTGCCATAGGATACTTATTTTCTGAGTGAAGAGAAATGTCAAGCCTCCTTTTATTCTCTCTCGTATGTTCTGGATGATGCCTTATAATCACCGCTTTTTAATTCAGTCACCATGGCAATGTGAGGGACTTTGCTATCCAGGATAAGAGAACTGACTTAATAATAGGAAACTGCAGATAGGGATGGCGAGGCATCTGTGTTCCTCAGGGTCAGTAATGAAACCTACCTTATTTGAAAAATGAAATCCCACATAAGTAGATAAGTCTTCCCAATAAGAGAAAAGCACGGCAATGGAAACACATTGAAAAAGGCTCTTCAAAGCTATCTGAATGGGCAGAAAAGGTGGCACATGTTTGAATATGGACAAACAGGTAAGATAGCTGAGTGTCAAGAGGGTTTGAAAAGAATTCAGCATCATCCTATCTAGGAATACACACTAGAGTGTGAGGAAGGGAAAACCAAATTCTAATCTTCTTTAGGTCATATTAAAGTACAATCCTTTCTCTAATCCACAGTCAAAAAAGTTCGTTCATTTAAAATAACCATCAACTCAAAACATCTCAGGAATAAATATAGAAACGTTTTCCTTAAAACTGTATTTGAAGTCAACCAAGTTATTAATGTTACTGTACCAACTACAGTTGTCTAGGTCAGCACTACTCAAAGGGTGGTACCTGAGTCAGCAATATCAGCATTTCCAATTTGTTATAATACAAAACCTCAGGCCACATCCAGACCTCCTGAATCTTAGCCTGCAGTTTAAAAACATCCCCAGGTGACTGATACATAGGTCAAAGGTTGAGTAGTACTACAAGAGATAATATGATAAAATCACAATGTAGGAAACAACTCTTATGTCTTACTTAGTGACATCATTGGAAAGTGAGGTCCAAAAACATTAGGAAAGTTTATAAATGGCTATAATTTGAGAGATACTTTCAATTCTCAGTAAAAGATAGCTCAGACAAAAGAATCTAAAAGGGTTATGATAAGGAAAGAGAGAGGAAATGAAACCTGAGTAAATGTAAAATATGAATTTGTGAAATAATACAAAATAGCTTATTGAATAGACACAATTTAGAAAGAAGTGTTATCAGGGGACGTAGGGCTGGGTGAAAGTGAAGAACAAAGTGTAACATCTGTAAAATCAAACTGTCAATGTACTGGGGAAATAAAACCAACTAGTGCCATTCAGAGTACCCAAAGACACATCTTGGAAGAGGACTAAAGCATATTTTTAAGGATTCACATAAAACTTTAAAAAGAATATTTGGACACAAAAGAAGAAAGGCTCTGACTTCATCCACAATCAGAAAACCACAAGACCCAAAGTTTGATAGCTGAAAAGAAGATGAATATTTTAAGTGATGACTCAAAGGTCAGTCTTATGGCAATTCATGGTAATAAGAAATGACAAAAGCCTTTGACATGGTGGAAAGTTTGAACTGTAGTAGAGAAACTAGACTGGAAAAATATGTCTCAAGTGTTAATACATATGTCACATATTTGATAGCATCCAGCCCAAATCTGCATGCTCAACTCCTCAGGCCACCAAATATTCCACCAAAGAGAAAGCAGTCTGTTTTTGTTGACTCTGTTCCACATTATTAGGTCAAGGAAAGCCCAGGCAGTCTAATATATCTGTAACGCATTTCACTTTGCCATGACGTGAGCAAAATTCTAACTTCCCTCGGTCAAGGCTACCTACTGAGTAAATCGCCGAGACACCTACCTTTAACACTGGCCCACCAAGATGTTCTGGGCCCGCGCTGGCGGACTGCACTCATGTCACACCCTCACACAGCTCGTGTGCAGGACGGAGACAGAGGGCAGTATGGCTAGCTCCTGTTTGCCTGTCTGACACCTGAACCAAAACCCTGTTTCTCTGGATAGCAATTCAGCTAATTAGGCTCTAGACTAGTTTTGTATTGTAAGAATGGGGGAAAAAATCAAGGTATTATCACTTATAATCAGGCTAAGCTACAGAACACAGTGCAGGTCTGCCCTGCTAAGGAAAACATCTACTATATGAAAATTAGTACTTAAAGCACAAATAAATAAATGGCTGATTACAAGAGATTTTATCACATTTCAGAAGGCTTCTCCATAGGGTTCTTTTTTTAAAATGAGCTCCTCTAGTGTTTTTAAGTGTTTTACAGATCATTAACTACATGGCAGAAGGGCAATGGGAAAGGATTTCTAAATTTAATGAACTAGGACGCACTCAAATTGAGGACAGATAAAAATAAGACAGCTTATATTTAAAATTCTGTCTTATCAGTGGGAAAACATAACCATGAAAATAATCTAAACAAACTTAAAAGGGTATCCATTTCTTAGACGTGCCTTACCTTGACAGAATAACAACTTGCTAAAGAGCTCTTGGCATTAATATATACATACGAAAATAATGTATATATGTATATAAGTTCAAATACTATATGTATCAGTCTGTCTTGTGTGTGCTGGAATGTATATATGATAGAATGTGGGAACATATATTAATATAAATATTATGGTCTATTAAGCATGACTACATATAAAATCATTATATAGTTACTTCATTAATAGATATTAATAGATCAGTGCATGCACATGTATGTGTTTATCTGTATGTCAGTTATCACCCAAAAAATAGAAACATTGTCAGATCTCACAGTAGGAAGTCTGTAGGCTGTGGTGATTAGTACTGTGTCTATAATATTAAATCAGGCTAGAAAAAGCCTTAAATAGCTATAATATTAATTTAATTTTTTATTTTTGATAGGGGAAGATTGAAGAGGGATTTAAAACTAGTATGAGACAGATTAAAATAATATACTATTTTAGAAATTTTCCATAAACTAATTTTTTGCTTTTAACTTCTTCCATGAAATATTAAAGTATACTCATTAGTATGTTTTTAATCTAAGATATATTTTATTTCTGCCATATCTGTTAAACATATAAGAATAAAATGGAAAAAACATGGATCTCAAGATCTGGATTTTGAGGGGCTGGGGATATAGCTCAGTGGAATAAGCGCTTGCTTAGCAAGCGCAGGGTCCTGAGTTTGATCCCCAGTACCGCAAAAAAAATAAAATAAATAAAAAAAAAAAATAAAATAAATAAAAAAGATCTGGATTTTGAGATTCTAGCTCTATACCAGTTGATTGCACGGGACTAGATAAATGTTGCAAGCTTCAGTTTTCTCATGTAGAGAATGGAAATAGTTAAATCTTCCTTGACCACTCAGAACTGTACACCTGCTAGTATATATGCATATTATCTCAATATATTGAATATATATATATGCTCTGAAATGAAGTAAGATACTGTATAAATACATGTAAAATATTTTAGGATTTTCAGCAGTGTTTATGTTGTGAAAGAAGTACATTTTATGTAAGAATGTTAAGTGTAATGATTTTGCGTGGTGAACATAAGATAGCTGGGTTTAATATCATATTAATGTTCTCTGTATGTATTGCCTTAGTTTTGCTGCCTAGCTCATAACAATAAAATATAACCCTTGCATAGTTTTATTCTATTGGCTTTATTACTTTATCAAAGCTAGTAATTATACTTCTAGTGTTTCCAGATGAACAACAAAAGCAGTAGAGCTAATGCAATGATTATTTCAACGACAAACATTGTATTACTGTTCTAGAATCCCAGAAAGACACAACACATTCCATTTTTGTGGGGTGCCTTATAAGCAATCTTAACTTTATTTGAAAGTAAAGAACAGGATGGCAGTTAAATATAAGTCAACAGCTCCTTTTTTCCACAAAAGTAGGGAATGGACACAAGGACTTAGAAAGAGGCTCAGCTCACGCTCTCTGGAAGCCCTGGATAGAGATTATGCAGGTGTCTGGGTCCTATTTTGTGTACGACAAGTACACACTATTGCATACTGATTTTGCTGGCAAAGGGACTTCAGGTGTGCAGAGAAGGGCCCGGGTCCTAGCAGAAGTGCTTGGACAGGCGTGCCACGTTCCTGGTTCCAGACGTAAAGAAATAATAACAGTGAAAGAAGTGTTGCTGAGCATTTGTGGAATTTTTTGTTTTTGTTTTAATTTTGCAGGTATTTCTTTTTCACTTTTTGGGGAGTGGCGGGGGCCTCTCTATGTAGTTTCATGCTGGCCTTGAACTCGCCATGTAGCCCAGGCTGGCCTCAAATTCACAGCCGTCCTCCTGCCTCAGCCTCCCTAGAGTGCTGGAATTACAGGTGTGCACCACCACGCCCAGCTCCTTTTTCACTTTTCTTGGGACAGGCGTGGTGCAAGGTGCTGGTGTGTGACAGTGATTACAACTGTTCCGCAAGGAGCTGGCAGTCTAACCGCGGGAACCTACTGAGGAAAATGGGGCGCACGATTACCTGCTGAGGTAGAAAGAGCTAGGTACGTGGAAAGGTGGGACTGTGCAGCTGAAGAGAGGGCGGGTGCAACTCATAGTGCATAGGTGGCTGAGAAGCAAAGCCACCCGCATACCACCCTACAAAATCCACCTTCCCGAAGCTTAACCCAGTTTCCTGTTTCACCGTGACTGAATTCATGCCTCTGAGTAAAATTATTACTGATTGTATTCTGCCCTTGCCCTGAATCCCTGGAGGCCACCCACCTGCTAGGTCACAGTGACTCCACAGATAGCTTGAAATCATAAAATATTTGACTCCCAATTTTGGCATTAGGAACTGTATTAAAATACTTTAATTAAACCCACGAACTCAAGTATAGAGTGCATTTATGGTACATCTACACATAGAAGCTTGGAGAACCTCTCCCCACCCCTCATCCAGAGGACTCTAATTAAAGTTGTAGGTACCAAGGATATTAGAGTACTAGTATGTCACTTCCCATTTATACATTCTTTTGTCTATTTAGGGGTACAAAGCATCGCTTAGACATAGCTCAGTGATCTAAGCATTGTGCACATATATCAAAGAGGTCAGATGTATGTCCCCGTGTACACTGAGCCAGTGTGCAGCCCTGACTGCGCCCAGCTACCTCTTCCACCCATCTTCCCCTTCTTCAGCAAGTGTTTGTTAGGTACCTGCTCCCAGTGAGGGACCGCCCGAACCAGGATGATGCGGGCTGAGCGAGGTAGACAGGGCTCTGCCCTCTTGGAGATAATATCTAATGGTGCAGAACAACAATTTTATTTTTTTTAAAAAAAGATAATTTTCAGTGTTATGAAGAGAGGTGAAAGACATGCTTATGGGGAAAATCATGGGGAATGTGTAGCTCTTTTAGTTTGGGCATCTAAAAATATTTGAAATGAGATCTGAAGTATGAGAAGGAACAGGAGAACAGCGTGCGGGACGGGGCGCGATAAGCGGAAAGACGCCTGTGGGCCACAGGAGAGAAGCTGGAAGCACCGCTGTGTGGGAACGGGAAGGTCGGCAGTGGGAACGCCATGTAGACTCTTGCTGGACGCTAAAAAGGAATTCAGATTTTGTTGAGCATAAAGAGGGAAGTGGCCAAAGTGTTCTCCACAGATGATGGTATTATCCAGAGTTTATTTTTAAAGCATCAGTGTATTGCTTTGTGGAAACATATAAGGAATGCGCAGAGGTGAAAGCAGAAGCCTCATTAGGAGTCTGCTGTGTGAGTCTGCTTCCTGGATGTACAACCTTTCATTCCACCTCCCTCTCAGAAGGTTCTGCTCCAATCATGTTTTACTGATTCCATCTTGAAAGTTTTACTTTTTAAACAAGAGGGTTTGCACTTTTATTTTTACTGGAACCTCAAATTCTATAGCGAGTAGTGGCTGTTACAGAAATATAGTTGCCATAGGCTAGAATGGCGCTGGGAAGAACAAACGGAACAAAACACAATTAGCACACAAAGCAGATTGCCACTGATGTGAGCTGTCAATTTGGTTCATGTGGAATACTTAAAGTATTATACAGTATTAATTCATTATAATCAGCATATATACTATTCATTTAATAAGTATTAGTTGTCAAAAGATTGCTAATTTCTGTCATCTTCTGTTAAAGCATATGCATGTCATGTATTCACAATAGGAATGAACTCTAAAAGGTAGGAAACATTTACATTTACCTTTCTACTCCAGTAACAGAATGATGTAGGTTTTTGTGATTAAGAGCTTATGATTTAGCTAAAGGTAAAACTTAAATAGGTATAAAGAAGGATGAAAAGATACAAACAATTCAACCGAAGAGATTCCCTTTTCTCAGAAGGATCATTAGAAGTTTTCCCAAGTACTCCTACTTGTTTAATAACAGAAGTTCAAAGAATTTTTTGTCATGACACCAGAATGTGGGATGACATTATTGTGACATTTCATTTTAATTAAAACCAGATATTGGTGGGGATTCTATAGTAGACATCTCCCAATATGTACTGAGCCATAAGATTGTCATGTTATATGTAAAGTTACCAGTTTAAAGATAAATATTATTGAAGCATTTGAAGAAAAAATTCAAAATGTCTCTCCTTATTCCCTATGAAATGAAATACATCTATAATTAAAATAATTCTCAGTATCATCACTAAAGTTGAAAAGTAAAATTAGAATTTTGACCAGTAAATGGAAATCTCATGAAATTAAGAGATAAATGAAAATATCCTGGTTGTTGTGCTTCACATTTGTCTTTAGCTTAATAACTTACACAAATTACAGAAAAATGTAGATTTTTTCTGTATACTATGAAACTCTCACCGGGGAAAAGCCAGTTTGATGACCAGACTTCAGGGCAAATGTCCCAAAGGCATACACCTACATGCACACACACCCGCACTCACGGAGCACACTGAAAAGAAGACACATATGGGCAGAGTGGGAATGTACAAGTGCCCCAAGACTGAGGCCCTGGTGCTGAGGAGCACTGCTGTCATGCATCACAGCTCCAGGGCTCCAGATGCTGCATCCCAGGGCATTTGTACCTTTTCAGGCTTCCATGAGTACAGTTGCAGGCAGAGCTTCCAGTTTCTGCTTCTTGAAATAAACTTAGGGCTCTGGCTTGCTTCACACTCACTTTCCTTTTCAAATCTGTACCTATTGAGTAAAGTAGTCATACAAGCAAAGTGCTTACACTCTGAAACATTCAGGTAACCAGGAATGCCCACCAGCATGGGCCACATCAAGTCACTTGGGCCAGTGTTACCTGCACGCTCTCAGTTTTGCCCAGCTCAAAGCATAGCAAGGAAAGCAACACTCTTCAATCAGCGAGCTTAATTTGATGAATATAAGACAGAATGGTGAGATGAGGGCACGGCAGTTGTTGAGAATGCAGGCTACAAATTTCAGAACTACGAGTGACCTAGTGGAAGGGGTACTTCAGGGAGTAACAAGGACTACTTCGGCAGTACCATCTTTATCCATTTAGACATCCATGTCACAGTTCAGACTTTCGATCCTCTCTAAATTTTCTCCTCCCAGGTTTAACCTCTCTGTATCTGTGTGTATCCCTGCCAGTTTGTTCTTTTCACAGCTTACTTTCCTGCTCAGACCCTTCGATGACACTAGTTGATCAACACTTGTAATTCTTTCATCAAATATTCAAGGTGCTTTGAAATCTCACTTCAACCTATTTTGCCAGTTATGCCTTTGTTTTCATTTGAATATAAATTATCTCTGAGTTGAGAAGTCTCCAAATGCGCCCTGTTCCTTCCTATAAAACCTCCATATCTTTGCTCATATCATGCATTTCATCTGATTCTTTATTCTCCTTGCCCATTGTAATTCTTCTAAATCTTTAAGGTATTGTCTTTGCCTATTCCAGGAAGCTTTGTTCATTTTTTTTCTCATTACATATAGTATTTCTCTCCTCGGAAACAAGCCTGCACCTATCTTTTTTTTGCCTGTGTTAACATTTCCTTTAACGGTGCCTAGATATTTGAGTCATTGTGATATTTGCTTTTCTCTACCTTTCCACTGCTGGCCCCAGTTACAAATAACCTAAGATCATGTTTTTATAATTTGTCCCACATGGTGCTTACTCACTATAAAACAAAGCTTCACTAGGGTTTGTTTAGTGAGTGACTAGAAAAGAGTGGAAGAATTAATTCCTCTACCTACTGTGAGAGTATGTTCTACTATCATTATATACTCAGGCAGACCTTATGGAAAGTCCATTGACTGGAGAGTAAAGCAATCAAAAAAACCCACAATGCTCCATGCAGACTGCCTGAAACAGCAGCGTGTGCTGAGCAGCCATCGATTATGATGCACTACCTTCCCATTTCCCAGTTTAGGGACCTGTGGGTGAGCGTCACATGGGCCTGTTCTCTCATGACAGTAGTGCTTTCTGTGCCTGTAATTATTCATTACTTCCCTTCATCTTCATAGACTTCTGGTTTAGATATAAAGTATACAGTCCTGCTTCCAACGAGCCATCTTTGTGCATATTTGAAAAGACTCACATGCCAGGACCATTTTCCTGAGCAAGCTAGTATGGAAGTTCCGTGGACTACCGTCTCATCCCTTTTTTCTAAGGCTTCAGGTTCATCTGAAAGCCAAGCAATAGAAAGGAAAAACAACAGTATAAATAAATAAGAAAAGCAAACAAATATGACAACACATCTCAAATTCTAAACCATTTATATAGAAGATGATAAAACATAAATTTCAAGATCACTGGGAGGGAAATTTTCTACTTTTGTTCTTTTCTCTCCCAGGAATTCTTCATGAGACTCCATTCAAGCCTTCAGTTTGAGGTTTTGTGTTCTCAGTTGGTAGCACACCTACTAAAAAAGCAATGTATTCATGTTAACTCCCTGGCACCAGTGGGCTCTGTGCATTCCTGCTAGCAGTGGACACCGTGCCAGGAGAATCGGACTCCTGGTCCAGAAAGATCTTTTAAAAAGTCCAATAATGCCAGAAAATAAGAATGATAGAAAAAAAGGAAAAAAACCTACATAATTCTTTTCTGTACACTGTGGTTTGTTTTACTTAGCAAAACGGCCTGGTTCTACCCTGCAGCATGCATTCATTACAGTGATCTTTGACTGGCAGATGCAGAGTAATAGGATGCATATTTTAGTGCTTATTATAATACCCTGTCCAAAAACAACTTGACAAATTTGTGATTTCGACAATATCTCATTTTGCTGGCTGCAGTGCTCTGTGATTGTCTGGCCCACGTGGCTTCCAGATTATGCATCCCACCAATGCTTCTCATTAAAATGGCCACAGTTCACCAGTTTCGGTGGCTTGGAACGAACTTGGAATGAATTATTATACAACAAAGAGGCTGCTGTCATGCAGAACAAAAGACAAGCAAAAGAGAGCTTTGGCTTAATGAGGCTAAGTGAGTGTCTCCCCTGCATCAGAGCTACTTGACGGCCTTTGAGCAAGGGTTTTTTTCTCCACAGGCCAAAACCTTTGGTCTATTATTTTGTGTTTATGCACCTTGAGGCTAATATACATTTTAATATGCTGCACATGGAGAAAAAAAATCAGCCATTAGATTAGAACATGTGCACTCCCTGTTAAATTAATGACAACCGAACATAGAGATAAATTTAGGTTTTCATATTTAATTATAGCACACTGCAGTACATTTAGCAAGGATAAATTGCACTATTATTATGCTTCATTTTTTGACATCTTCTCCTATTAATGGTTCACACTTGGCCACCATCACCACCAACACCAACACCCTGTGCCACATGAACATGTGAACACACATCTGTGTGTGCCACCCTTCCTTCAGTGTCACTCAGTTTTAGTTGATGACTGAAAGGTATACTACCCTATTTGCTACTTTCTGTGAGAGAACCCGTGCTCTGTTGGCACTTCTGTAGCATGAATAAGAGTGTGATTTGTAAGAAAAATGATAGCTCATCCAAGGGTAACCCAGTTGTCACTACTTCTTGCTATACCAAATTGTAGTCATGGGCCCAAGTTCTCTGCATTCTTGTCTACCTAAGATTCAAAGCAGAGCATGTGCCTCTGCATAGTTGATGCTTTGCTATAACTCAGATGACCTGAGCATAAAAATGCAGCCATAACCATCCCAAGGAAAACTCCAACCCTTTGAGGGTCTTTTCTCCTCATTATAATTCATTTGTTATAGAAACAAGAAAATTTCAAGAGGCCAGATTTGGCAGGTAATAAAGACCCAGTGATCTTTGGTGGGAAAAAAATTTGCAGAGCTGAATGCAAAGATTATGAACACTGCTGTTCATTCTTCACAGGCCACAAAAGCTGGAACAGATTGTCCATCCAACAGAAATGTCAAAATGCACTCTTCCTATAAATTCACCAGATGATTTCTAGTTCTTTTCACTCAGGGACCTTCCACTAGCTGAGAGTAGTTATTCTCTGTTACACTTGGAACATAGTTTAACTTGCTTTATATATAAATATATATATATATATATATATATATATATATCAGTTAATATAATGATATTTGGTTACCAAGAATGGAAAAGATTCTTCTACTATCTTTGTGTGAAATTGAAGGGAAATCATTTGCCTTGATTTCCATTAAGAAAGCATACTCATTTTTTGATCTTGTGTTTTAAAAAGTCATTTGAATTAGTAAAGATGTTAAATTCACAGCACATTGTTTCCAGGGTCTGAAAGATCAAATCTGGCTATGAGATTATCCTGAGATTTTGCCTTTACTGGATATCTGTTTCATGGTGATGCATAGCGGGATTCGATGACATAATAATTACTGTGTTAGGAAGGTCTATGGAGATATGGACATAAAACTTATACTACAGAAATTAGTATTGGCTGGTGATAGATTCCTCTTGATGACACAGAAAAGCAGCCTTCACACATTCATTACAGATTCTGATGGAATGAAAACTTCAAGATGATTCATAAAGAAATTGCCATACAAAGATGGTTGTAAACTTTATTTTCAACGTGTTTTTCACTTTCAAATTTGACTCCCTTCAGGTACTAAAAGTCTGAAGTAATAAGCATCAGAGTGTCTTGTTCATATGTATGGTAAATTTTTCTTATAACTAAAAAGTGCTATGTTTTGATATGTAAGTGCTTGACAAATTCAAAGAAACTCCACGTGAGAAAGAGATAAGGTTTATATTTACTATTTTATAGAGCTTGATCCTGAATCACTCGGTAGAACATCTACCTAATTGGTACAGTCACTGGGTAATACAAAAATTTCTTAGTCAAGAGTCCAGAATCTCTCATCCCTGAATTTTCTTTCCACTGATGAGCAAGTGGCTCAAATACCTCAGTCAGTAATTATTAATGGTCATGAAGTCACTGTTCTGGATAATTAACAGTTCAGAGCATCAGCTTTAACTGGCTGAATCATGGTCCCCAACACCTTGGCTAAGAGACATGTACATGTCTCATAAATGATAAAGCAGATGCTGAGAAACCTCATTTCTGATAAAGATGTTCCATCAAGAAGAAAATTCAAAACTATGCTTATTTCAAACATCCCTATTCGAATGAAAAGTTCCTTTTTTAAAAAAAGTATAAAGCTGCAAAATAATAGGAGTTACCTGTAGTAAATGCTCATATTGTTAAGTGAAACAAACAAGGGGCCAAACTACATGTGATCTCAGTTTTGTTCTAAAACTACATACATGTGGACCGGAAAAGAAGGCTATGATATTCATATGTTAACAGAAACTTCTGAAAGCAAAAATTCTGGGTGATTTTTATTTCCTTTTCCATGTTTCCTGCATTTCCTACAATGGATATATATCTTAATAGTGAGAAAGAGTAGAACTGAAAGCAATAGCCTTAGAAAGTTTAGGATGAGTCTCTCAAGAGTTGTTGAGGCAGTGTTTCATCAAACTAGACTTAGAAAAGCCATATTTAAAATAATCAAGATTATTTAAGCGTCAAAACATAAAGTCAGGAAGAACATGAAGAACTGGCATTATTTAGCTTACAGAATAAATTAGCCCACAAAGAAAGGCTGGGGAGAAATTGCTACTTTCTTTATTAAAAAAAAAAAAATCATTATGTAAAGTTTTATAAAAAGAGTAACAGCTTTTTTAACTGTACTACTGAAAAAGGAAAATGAAAGCAATATGCCGAATTTAATCCTGACACAGATATGCTTTCCTGAGAATCAATTGTTCAAAAGGAACACAAAAAAACTTGTAATCCTTTTCCTTTTAGCTTGTTTTTTCTTTTGTCTTTCAGAACAAGAAGACTTTCATGTGTCTATAATTCTATCTGTATGATATTATATGAAGGAACCTAGGGTTTTTCTTTCCTCCTCGAGGTTAAATTTTCCTTAAACTTCCTTTATTAGTATTCTCAAGTCTTGTATTCACATATAGTCATAGATATATTTGGTGAAGTCTCTGCCAAAGAGAGATTTACTTACCCCCACCATACAGTAGGATTGTTTGTTCCAAAACTGTTCCAGTGCTCTTTGAGTGGAATTTGATTTGAAGAAAGGTCAGAGTTGATTCAGTTCCAATTTTTTAAATTTCCATCTGTATCTAAGTCTTATCCTTTCTGCATTATACAGGAATAGGCTTTAAAGTACAAACCCTCAGTGCCTTCAAAAATAGTTTACTGTGTCCAAGAGTCTGATCAAAAGGGAATCCAAAGGAACTCTTGGAACTGGACACCCCTAAGCTGTTCTGGAATGTGGTTCGGGTAGAAGATTGTGAGTATGCAGTGTGGCAACTTGACAAAGGAATTGTGAACTCCTCACCTGCCCCTCAAGGTTCTGAGAGGCCTTATGGGTAATAAGGCCTTCTGGGTAATACAGTTATTATTGAAAGGCAGAAACCTCATCTGAAGTTACTCATTAACACTCACTTGCTCCTAAGATAACTACAGAGTGAGTATCCATTAACCAAAATGCTTGGAACCAGAAAAGTCACATTTCAAAGTTTTTCTGCTTTTGTCATGTCTTCATATACATCATAATATAAACTAGGAATGGGACACAAGTTAAATGCAAAATTTACGTATGTTTCAAATATATCTTATACACATAGGTTGAAGGTAATGTTATATATACACTGGTTCTGGGGCTTGAACCTGGACCTCATGCAAGTGAAACAGTTGTTCTGACACTAAGTCATATGCCGAGCTACACTTTTATATAGCATTTTAAATAATTTTGTGTATAAGAAAAAGTTTCATGGTGCATAATTTTCTACTTGTGGTATCATATCAATTGTCAAAAAGTTTTAGATATTGGAGCATCCAGGATTTAAGATTTTTGGATTGGAGGTGCTCTAACTGTATTAAATCCCTTCCAAACTCTGTATTACACATGAGATATACCAACTAATAAGAGAGTCCACTCTCGTAGAACTTGTATTTAAGAACATTAAGCATGAATATGATAGTATGCTAAGTGATACTGTCCAGGAAAAAGTCTCAGTGAGAGAGCAAGGGAGTGCAGAAGACAGGCTGCAGTAAAGGGTAGCATGCACTGGCTAGACACTTCTTAGAAGGTGATGTTTAAGTACAGGTGTGAAAGAAGGGTGGAATGACCCTGTGGACATCTGTGAGTCAATATTTCCAGCAAGAGGAGCAGCCAGAACAAAAGCCTAAGAAATAGCACAACCAGTGACTGAAGTAGACTGGGTGGGAGGAGTAATGGAAAATATAGTCAAAGAGGTAAGCTGGGTGGACGGAGGGTAACTACTTCCTGCCTTAGCTTAGCACTTCCTGCCTTCCCCTAATGCCACCTTCTGTGCGCTTCTCACCTCATGTCTACCAAGCTTCCCAGGTCAATTCGAAAAGGATTTATCAAATGGCCATTACGGGCAAGGGACTGTGCTTGAAAGTGCAAATTTTGGTCTTGCGTAAAGCAAGAATGTCTTACATTGTTAGCATTTCCCAATCTATACTCTTGTTTACTATAATAGCAAAGTTTGCAGGTGTAATATGTACTCAGAAATCAACTCTCTCCACACACTACATATTTACAAACTTAATAGACTTAAAACTCACACATAGCTCAGAGATAAATTTGCATGTAAATGAAAATAATTACTTGATTATTGGGAAAAATGCTGCTTCAGTTTGCTGAATGAGCTGTACTTTCAGAAGAAGCTGGAAGCATCATTGTTCTCTTCCAAACCTACTAGATTCCTCTTACTGCTTTTGGATAAGATATCAGAGCCTTTCTGGTTCCTTTCAGTCATCAGAACACTCCCAGATAATAAGAATCCAGCTTGAAACTTCAGCACCTTCTATTTGCAGTCTTGGTTTATAACCACCACTAGGCTTCAAGGCAGCACCAGAGAAAAGGGTGAGCATGCGTAGGGTCTTCTGTGATTTTCCCAAGTCTTCCTCCACTCCATGTCTACTCTTGAGTGTGTCTCTTTAGATTCACTCAGTGTGATGGGGAGGGAGGTGGCACAGGGCTAAAAGTGCTTGCCTGCTGCTCCCATGGCTAAGTTCTGCTCTCAGTAGGGGAGATACCAAGTACTGGCTGTTTTCCTTAAATGATATTTGTGGAGGATCTTCAAGGACTCTTTTCTCCTTCTTTAGACTTTGTAATACTTTCTACCTGTGCCCATTAGGATGCCCTTAAGCCCCTTCCCACTGAGATCACCTCTCCTAGAGGATTTTGGACAGGTCTATCACAGTGGCTTTCCATGGTCTCCCCAAAGTCGGCATTCATGCTCTGTGAAGAAGTATTGTTACATTAGGGAACCGTAATCTCAATCTCCAACATGTGACCTATGTAGACAGTAGTCAGATACTGACCTCCTAACTTTGGCCCTTTGTTTGCCACTCCCCACTTACACAAGGGACATGGCCATGCCCAGGTCACTAAGTCTGCTCTCACTACAGTAAACAATACTTCTACATAGGCACATCTTTGCAAAGAGCACATATGTAGCCCAGTGTAAAAAATGTCACCTGTTTGGGCAAACACCCCAATCTTGATTGATTCTAGAATGACTCCTCTCATTTGGCATGAGGTAAGAGAAAACAAGAATTTTGCAGAAGACAGCAGAGGAGACACAGCTTTTTTCTAGGCTAGCAATAAATTACCTTGGGGCCAGTGCCCTCTCTGCCTCTCCTGAGAGCAAGGCTGCGTACCAGCGACAAAGCAGGATCCCAGACACATCCAAACACTGGAGTCACACCTCACCAGGTATTGCCCAGACCTCTGTAGAAAGAGGGAGACTAGCCAAGTTCTGGCTAATCTTTGGAGCCTCATTTGAAAATAACACACATCTAATGGCACCCTGGTAGGATAGGGAAGTTACGTTTGCTGTAGGCTTCTGCTTTTGCCTTTTATCTGTTGTTTGTAACTACAAAAAATAAGAACTTCGAAGGCTAGAAATATGTGGGAGTATGGTGATAAAATCAACACCAGAGATACAATGGTGCTTCAGTTGGTTAACACATAGCAATAAAGAAGGAAATTTTAAATACTAAAAGTCCAAGATTATTTAAATTCTTGAATAAAACCTAGTCTTTGGATTTGATACTGTTTCATTGTTCTGTTGCATATCTGGAAGTTGTATCATTAGGGTTTTCATAATATTGTGATATTTCTTTAAAGGATCCATCTTGTAAAACCATTTTGAGAATAAACAATATTTTTTAAAATTTTATGAATTGTTTTTAGGAGAAATGGAAAGTAATTTGTCATTTTCTATGAACTCTATTGGCTGCTCCAGATGTAATTAAGGGAATCCTGTTAGACTCTGAAAAACAAGGGGAAGGGTCTGAGGCAGTATGACTTGTTCATTACTGATGAACTTAACCTGGTCCAGGTCAGAATAGGATCAACAGAATTCCAGGATTCTTAATTTGGAGCTATCTCTGGAAATCAGTGTGTATTTGTGAATGCAAAAAGTGTAAGGGAAAATTTGCTATTAGATGGGAATCTTATTGTTATTGTTCAAAAGGACTAAATTCCATGACAGAATTATAGAATTCCTAAAAAAGAAAAAAAGCTTACATGGGATCCTGTTTGTGTTTTATATAATGATTAATGTTCACCATTCACAAGCGTGTTACAAGACTGTAACCAAGTCAGAGTGTGGTGAAAATCAGTGAGAGCTCATCACTGCCACAGCACAGTGGCCCCGGAGCAGTCAGCAAGCCAGGAGAGCTGCTGATTCTCTAAATCCCTGGAAAATGCCTTGCCTTAATTAGCAGACACCAACTCGAGCAACTCCTCCAGAGACTCCCAATTAACTAAGCCTCTATCCTAGTACCAGTAATACTTTTCTCTTATTAGTTCACATACACATATATTTTAAATCAACAAACATTCTCAGCACTTTGTCACCCTGGAACCCCACCAGAATGAAATATTTTGGGGAGACAAATGCAAAAGGATAAAAATAATTCTATGTATTAGACAAATAATCTTAGAAGCACCACACACCCAGTTTCTCTCTAGCTCACAAGCTCACCAGATGCTGTTTGCTGCTGTTTATCAGTTACTCTTATTTATACTTCTGGCCGGACGAACCCATCATGCCCCCTACTGCTTAGGAGCAATACTACCACAGTGTAATGCAACACAACACATCCTGGTGCCTCCAGAGGCTCCTTTCTAGCCATATGCTACCCTTCAGAATGCTTGTCGAACAACATTGTTTGTCTCCCTTTGGTCACCAATGCCAGGATAAATGTGTGGAGTCATGCTGGCAGGAGAAATGGCCTTCAATAGGTGGCAACAAACAAGTTCCTTATTACTGACCTCACCATCTGTCCCAGTTTCCACAAGTCACATACAGGCTTCAGCAGGTGTAGGTTCTGTGCGCAGCCAATATCTACCAGTCAGGTCAGCTTGAATATCCAGACTATGTCTGTGCCAAGCCACATACCAGGCTAACATCCTTTATCCACACCAGAGAATGGTTGGAGAGCCCTGAGAAAAGCTCTACTGCTGCCTAGAGCTGTGTCCATGAATGTCTTGGATTGAAACCTGTACATGGCGGGGAGAGCAGTCTCTCTCTGACAAAGGCAGGAAGCGTTACCTCTGCATGTTAAAGCGGCGCCTGCCAAGGCCACCTAGCTTACAAGCACCGCGTGTGAAAGAAGCAACGGCTGGTAGATTATCAGCCCTTTTAAGACATATAGAATAGCCAGAGATGTTCCTAACATGAAGTTATTTCCTAAAAGCTCATTTCAAAAATGTAGATGATCCTACATGCTTTGCTACTGTAGTCTCAATATAAGTCAGTTTACCCCTGCTTGCAGCACATCTTGAGTGCTCAAAATATCACACTTGGTGACAAGGATAGAAAAGACAATGCTCTCAAACCAGCAGTATTAAAGGACATGTGCCAAGAGCAATATGAAAAACTGGTAGAAATACAGCACTGGCAGAGTATCTTAGAGAAATCCAAGAAAAATTATTTTTCCTGTTAATATCATTATGAGAAAGCTTATGGAAAAGTTATTTTATTAAGAGTTTGTGTTACTAAGGCATATTTTCCTGTCTGGAAATTTATGCTGCACAACATACTAAATAATCAAGCTTCAAGAAAAATGATAGACCTGGAAGAACTACATTACTACCCAAGGTACTGGTCATTGTACAGTGATTTAAAATTTAACAGCCACATTAAACATCAAGCCAAATCAATAGAGATATTATCAGTCTTTCCCAGGCGATGACTGAATTGCTGAGAGCATTGCGGGGTTGTGGCACAGTGTCAGCTACATGTGCATCAGTGAGCTGGTGTCACCCCAGGAATGCACTGCTCTTACATGTGGAGGAGCTGCCATCCCTCAGCTATGACAGACCCACAAGAACTGCACAGTGACACCACCATCAGCTGAACAATAAACAGAACCAAACTGAGCTATTTGCTGGGGTTTTGCCATATTATTTTCTAAACCCCATCAGAAAAATTAATAGCCTATAAAATAAATAAAAATTGAAAGGCTGGGGGTGTAGTTCAGTGGTAGAGGACTTGTCTAACATACATCAAGTCCTAGGTTCTATAACCAATACCACAAATAAATGAATAATAAACTAAAAATTAGTAGGTAATCATCCTTAGCAAATGTACCTATGAAATAAAGATATCTTAGGTGAATGTTTCTCTGACTTGTACTACTGCTAAATCCTGTAGTATTGGTTATTCATTTTAACATTTTGTAGTCTGAGAACATGTAACACTTTACTATTGTTGGGAATGGCATAAAGTAAAAAAAAATGTAGTTGGTTTTGCCTCATTTCCTTTCTGGTCATCAAAAACTTGCATTCTCCAGTAACAAAAACAAAAACAAACTTGCATCCCTACCTATTTATGAGGCATCCCTTAATGGTAGCACCTCATTCTCACCAGCAATTTCTTCTTTTTGAAGACATTAGACTGTTCCTCCATGGTTTGTCCAAATAGCTAATGTTCTTTTGGATTCTAGCAGTATTTGTGACTTTGTAGTTCTGAAGCACTAAGTATGAATTTCTGCTTTAATGCCACAAAATTTCTGGGATGGAAAAAAGGTTAGGTGAGTAGGATTTGAGGATGCCATGTGGGGGCCACTCATCTGGCTAGAATTCCAGGAGAGGGTGGCCCAGTCTGGCCTAGAAAGAGGTTACCATGTGTCCACAGTGGCTCATGCGGCAATGTACACCAACAGACTCAGGAGGTGTGCGAAGCGTGTGAGAGCTCTGCTGCATCCTGATGCTGAGTAGGAGACTTGCCTCCCATTTTCTCAAAAACAGGAATAGCAATAGGACTCACCTCAACAAGTGGTTGTCAAGAGTATATGAAAAAGAAGGATGTTTTTAGCCCAAAGCCTAGCACAGTGAATGCTTAGGGTTTTCTTGTGTCATATGAACTGAGTTTCTGATTTAAAATCATGTTGGACTTCAAACCTGGGAAATTATGCGGGTCATGCCTATTATGTGGAAGCAGAAAGTGAATAATGATTTGCCATCACACCATGTAACTGGCAAATAGGTGGGCCGGAATTCCAGACCTAATTTTATAATGAGTCATCATGGTACTGCTGCAAATTATAGCACCCCTCTGGTCTTGGGTTTCTAATTTGAAATGAGAAAGCTGGACTCTAACAAAGTCCCTTTTGATTTAAATTATATTGATTTTGGGTCTGCTGTCCCTTACATACAGAAAATAAACACAGGCCACTGTGGAGCAGTGTGAGAACAAGACTCTCTCGTCCCAGTATTTCTACTGTTATCCTATTTTTTATGAAAGCCCATCATTAAAAATCTTCTAGCATCATGCTCTTTTATAAACAATTGTCCATCCATCATATTAGATCTTGAATACTGATCTATGAAAGATACAGAGGACATAAAGCAGAAAATCCTGATCTGCTATGGGATCTTGAGATCTGCTTGAAAAGAAAATAATTTACCACTTTGTTTTAAAAATGTAACATTCACTAGAGGTCAAATGAGGAACACAAACAACTGATTCAGGTACCCAAGTGCCCTCTAAGTAGCTTACAGATTTCAAATACAATTGTAAAACCTTAATATGTGTCAGGAGTTATTTAGGAAGCAAGAAGTCCTGCATAGGAAAGCAAGGACAAGCCATAGTATGAAAAGAAGACACTCAGGGTAGTTCTGACCTTATTGGTAGTCAAGCCCTTGTGGTCTGACAAAAAGAGAGAACTAACTTGGTCTTAAGAGACAAAACTGTGCTCCTGGCATGATAATGTTGGTAACATAGATCCATATTTAAGAAATGTTTATTATGTACAATCCCTAGAGCCATGGTTTTCTAAAATGCACAAAACTGTCTTAAGTAATTGGACCATATCAATTCTCAGTGAAATCCAAGGATTAGTCAAATCAACTCAATAGAAGTGCTACATGCCTGAGTGAAACTAAGCTAATAAGTCTAGGAAAACTGCGCCATAGTTACCAAACTAATGCTTAGAGACATTCAGAAAAATAATGGGTTAAGCTGGCCTTTCAGCTGGCTTGTTTTCTAAAATATCAATTGCCTCTGAAAAACTTTAAAGTATTATAAATACATATATTCTACCTGGGAAAAGTAACCTATTAGGAACTATTCACCTTCATGTAAATTATTTTATCAACGTTCCAATTGTACTAAAAGGAGATAAGTTTCAAGGCAGTATTTACTTACTTCATCCTTAGGTGTGGGGCCACTAATAACACACAATGTCCCAAGGGCTAGAAACACCCATCAAAGTAGAAAGTTCAAATAGTGAAAATCTACTTATACCTTAAGACAGAGCCTAATTGTCACCTTCGTTAAGGAAGCCCATGTTGACAGGTTTCCCACTCTTCCTTTGAAACTCAGTAAAATAGCAGAAATATTAATTCGGTTCATTAATCCGTATGACAGCACAGGGAAGAATGACTATTAATACTATCCTTCGGCCTGTAAGAAAAGTAGTGCATGAGGAGGAAAGGGACCATCTCTGACTTGCTGCCTGAAGTCATCCTGAGAGGGGAGCTCAGACAGGCTGGCTTCAGAACCATGCACAATTCGGCCAAAGGACATGAAAATCAACCTTGTTTTAAATAGACCATTTATCAGAGAAAAATATTTATACTCAAGTTTAACAAAAAGGATTGTTTTTATTTTGGAAGTAGAAAAACAACTCAACTGAAATGGAGAAGTGAAAGTCTTCTCCTTTTTTGAAGACCTATGGTCAAACCAGAGCCAGTTGTTTTAGTTTAACCCACTTCAGAACTAATTTGTTTCCCCCAAGGTAAAGAAATTATTACCTGTGAAATGTTTCAGCCCACATTTAGCCAATTACAAAGAATCTCCACCTGGTATTATTAGAATGTATATTTAAAATTAAAATAAAATGATGTAGGTAATAATTTTGTATGCCTCATAGAAGATTGCATACAACAATGAATGGATTTTCAATTAAAATGTGTTACATGGTAATACCTGACAATTACAAAGGAAAAAATGTAAAGGTCTCATATCATATACCAAGGCAAGTTGCAAAAGGATTAAAAAATATATAAAAACAAAATAAAGGGGCTGGGGCCGTAGCTCAGCAGCACAGCACCTGCCTGGCAAGTTGTGAGGTCATGAGTTTGGTTCCTGGTACTCCCCCCCAAAAAAAGACTATGAAAAACTAAAATTGAGTATTTGTCAAATTTCTGTACATAATCAATTTTAAAATAAAGCAAAGAGGAAAAAGGGCATCAAAAATTAGATTTCTTGACAAAACTTAGATATAAATTCAACTGAAAATATGTACAGGAAAATAAAACTACGATATTGCTGTATTTTCACACCACTATAGAAAAGTAAAATTTAAAAGGATAAAGTTAATAAATAGCTTTATCTGCATAAATTGTAAACCTTGGGTACATATATCACACAAATTGGGAATAGGCTACCAATAGATTTAGGGAAAAAATAAATGCAACAGAATTAATGCTTCTATTTTATGAAATATTATCATTAAATATTTAAGGAAAAAAATCTTAATATCTCCATAGTCACACATTACACAAAACAAGAAATACAACTAATCAAGGTCGAAGAAACAAACTCCAGAATCATTAGTTTTTGAAAAAAGTTGAAAGGAAACCTCAGGTCTCATTTTTGTATCATGTATTAAATAGAAAAAAATCTCTATATAGAGAGAGAGGTTTTTTTTGTCTTTTTAAGACAGAGTTCAACTATGCAGTTCAGGCTGACCTAGAACTCACTTTGTAGCTCAGGCTAGGACTGAACTTGCAGTGATCCTCCTGCATCAGCCACTACAGTGCTGTAATTATAGGCATGCGCCGCCATCCTTGGCTGCACTTATACATGTTTAGACAACATCCAGTGTTGGTTTGACTAGTACTCATAAATCCTAGTGACCTTGAAAATGGGTTAAAAAGAAATCCTGTGGTTTAAAGCCTTTGGTTTAATTCTTTAAAAGTTTCTATACAGATGTCCATATGATTACTGCTCAATAATCAAATAGTAGTCACTGTAAAAACCTGGAAAATACAGAGAAACAGTTACGCTATGTCCATTAGAAGCATTATTTTAATACAAAGCAAGGATTCAGTTCCCACCACATGACAAAATGCAAAATGTGCAAACATATCAGAGTCATTTTATAATTTGATGACTTGCTCACAAAAAAAGAGCACCCATAAAATATATGATTTTTAGAGTGCTGAATTTATATAGTAGAAATAGTAGTTTTGTTTTCTATTTGTTAAATTTTGCATGTTTCCTTTATCATTGAAAAATACAAAGACAGAACTTTTACGTATGCTTCCTACTTTATGTTAGAAACAGACTGAGCAGATTTCCTCCCTGTTATCCCCTTCCGTTGTGAACTGTTCTTTGGCTGTGTTTAGTGAATGTAACAGACTAATGGGAAGATGCTGGGGCCGCCACATTCACAGGGGCCAGTTCTGCGCACTTCCCAAAGGGATGAATGGAGGCTTGGGATTATCACTATCGCTCTTTTGAGACTTCCTGTTAAATCTTTAGGGATGGGGCATCCTCTCCCACCACTAAGGCTAACCTAAAACCGCTAAGATTAAAACACCCTCCAGGGCAAGATCCTTCTTAGCATAAGATCATCTCCCCACCCTCTTGAGTCAGCCGGGATTATCCCTTGCGCTGCTGCAGTGCTGGGTCACCAGGACCTCTGAGTCTTCTGCTCGCCTGCCCCTCCTACACCCAGTGAGCGCAGGTGGCTTGCAGCCTCTTGGTCTCTGCCACCCTCAGACCCTGACCTCCCAGCCCCCTTTGGGTGTCACTAAATTTGTCTTTGTCTTATTCCACCCTTCACCATACCCTTCATGCAGAACGTTGGCGATCCTGTCCAGGTCTCTGTAGGAAAATGCAGTATTTTGTTCTCCTGTCAGGACACTTGTGAATAACTTAAGGGAAAAAGTCTTGGTGTTACAGATTTTTATTAGTCGGAACATTTCTTGCACTGAAGTGCTAACCTTGGGCATGATGTTCCTGTTGATGAAAGCGTTAGCAGAGAGCTGACTAACTGACCCAAGGAGTGCTGAGATGTAAGAGGCCTGATGAAAATAATACAGGAATGACACTTTTGAGTATCTTTAAAAATATGGGTCAGTGGCTTGTTTTTGTTATTTTTTTAAAATTAATATTTGGGGGGCTTCTTTCTACATATTTTAGTTGTGTTTACTGTTAATGGCTTGGTAAACGTGACTGTCACCAAAATCTTTTCAAAAGACATCACATATTAAAATTGTAGTCACCTTAGCAGCCATATATCTTAATTTAAAAATCATATAAGTAATGGGAAAAAGGGACAAAAAAGCTTTCCTCTGTAAAAAATATAATAATATAACCCTTCAAACTAAAATTACCCAGTTATAAGTGACCTCTCCTCATTGCTGGTATGAAGTGTTGCTTGTGCGCTTACTTCCTGTGAGGACCTGCAGCTCTGAACTCGCTGCAGTGTCATTGTTCAGGAGCTCTGAACTCCTCAGCAGGAGCACCTTGATGTCCCCTCTGCATTGAGTCATGTGTGATCGGGTCACAAAGGCTGACATTTGTGCCTGGTTTCTTCAGATCCGATAACATCCACACACACAAACGGTTGTCTCTTCAGCTGCCGGTAGTCTTGACCTGCCCAGTGTCTTGCTCTGACATAGAGCAGGGACCAGTAATTCACGGTCCTTGACCCTCTTCTTGTGCCTTCCCTTAACACTCGCCTTTGTGAGGCGGAGGGAAGAGAGATGCGGGTGCCCTTTACATGACTGCTGGCTAGCAGTTAGCCAGTAGAGCGGTACCGAGGAATTATTACATGCATGGAAAAGACCATTCTCTTTGAGATCTTCCCTATGAGAATCATAGTAGGGAAATAAGGCATAAATTGCCTCACAATTTTTACCAGTGCTATGAAGTATGACACAGTAAAAGTAAATGAAAACCAATAATAATGAGCGTCATATTATTATGTTCAATTTTGACCAAAAGCCTATTTAGTTTCCTTCAAGTGATTAATTATATCCGATTTACATTTCTTTTTTGTGTGGAAATTTTCAGTGTTCTGAAATTCCATAAATTCAACCAGAAAACCCTTGAGTATCTTCTTCATGAAAAGTGCTATTTAAGGAGCTTTGTATGATATAGAACTCAACAGAATATTTATATATTTATTCTCAAGCCCTTTTATGTATAAAATATTATGATTTTTGATAAGTAATAACTTAATAGGTACAAGATAGCCAGATAGATAAAATCAAGAGTAGAAATTAAATGAATGAATGAAATGGAATTGTAGTTAGGTATTGATCAGTAGCAAGTTGTGTATTGGTAGGAGAGATTATATCATAATAAAGAAGGCTGCAAAGACCCTAAGATGCTGACGACTAATGAAGTGGAGTAGTCGTATCTGCTACTCACAAGATCTACAGAAGTAAAGCAACAGAAGGGAAACATCACTTTTTCCAGAGCTCCCTTGGATGTTTTTCACAAAGATATTTTGCTCTACAGCCACAACACTGATGTAAATTGAATTATATGTTCAGAATGCATCGCTGCAGAATGCTGGCAATGGGAGGATTTTGAAGAGAAATAAATCTCTACCTTAAATGAAAACCACTTATTTGTAAAATTTAAAGAATCTAGAAAAATGGATCGTTTAGATCATTGTTCTTAAATATTTTGGGTTCAAATCTAGGTTTCATCAGCACTGGGTAGCAGACAGCTCACAGGCACCTTCTCTGACTTGCAGTAAAATTTCTCTGTACTGCTGACTAAAGACAGATCCTAGCCTTTCATTTTTCCTTTTAATAAGTATCTAAAGGAAAGGTGAGGGCATTTAGAGAAGCTAGACTATAGACCAGGAGAATCCTCCCGAGTGTAAGGAGAATTTGCAAGGACAGCTTGAGGTCTGTTTAATACACGCTGTCCGATGGGTACCGGAGGTGCCGTGTGTGACATGAAGCAGAATAAAAATGCTGCAGTGAACGCACTGATACCACTAACAGCTGGGGAGCAGGGAAGGAGGATTTTGCTTCTAATTGGAGAAATCTAGGAATGCGTCTGAGACCCTTGTATGAGTTTAATGGAGGAGCCATATTTCTGAGATGGAGAACTCCGAGAGGCCTCAGACTGAGCAGAGCGTGCGGAGAACCTAAGTGCGTCCAGTGTCACTGACGTGCATGGCGTGTGCTGTGGTGCTGTGTGAGGTATGGCAGCAAGGGTGAATGAAGTCCAGATTGGAGGGATATGTTACCCTAAGCAAACATCCAGGCCTCATCAGACAGACAGGAAATGAGCTCTGGTCTATCTAGTGAGCTCTGTAAGACTTTCTAGCAGAAAAAGGGAACATCGTGGGTTACATGTCAGAGGGAGATTTAGATGAGAAAGGCTGAAGTCAGAAGAGACTAAGTAAACTGAAATACGTCATAGGAGATAAGTAAAGATATTAAACTAGGGAATCACCATGAAAGTGAAGGAGAAAAATGGGGAGATGAGAGACGGGAGTGGAGAAATGAGTGCCCATGGTAACCACATAGGGGCCAATGAAAAAGAGGTCCACGGCGGCTCGTCAGGGTCTGCATGACCAGATCAGTGGTGGGACAGGGAAAGCAAAGATGCACATAGACAGCAGCTGCAGATTTGAATCTAGTTCTCAACAAATGAGGCTTTTTACATAGCAATACCTTTCAGAACACGTATCTTCAAGATTTCAATAAGATAAACTTCCCTGAGGAGCTCAGTTGCTCACTCTGCCCCGGAAGAAGTCTGGCTGGGTTCAGGGCAGAGGATATTAAAATAGTATTTTTGTCGCTCTTCCATCTATGCTTTGTTTTGCTCCCTCCCTCCCTGCTAATTGATATTATTCTACAACATTCAGAATTAAAATACTGTTTCGGGAACTACTGATAAATCTTCATCAGAAAAAAAGTAAAAAAAAAAGCAAAACCCCTTGTAGCACCAAGGTTGCCAGAGCACATCCCAGGCTTCTATTCACTGTTGAAATAGAAGGGCTCGATTCAGGTTGCCAGCGCCTGATATACTGTAATGTTCCTGCCGCGCAGGCAGGCAGCAATCCCTCCCCGAGTCCCATAAGAGCACTTTACATTTTTCTTCCCATCTTTCAGCTCATAAACATGTTTCTCTTCAGAACACACACCATATGCCATTGGAAAAGGGTTGTAAAGTTTTATAGATATATTTGAGGGCATTATAAGAGTACAATAAAGCAAAAATAATGCAAAGGAATGGGGATTATTGAACAGTGGAATTAAAATATTAGGCACCGGTAACGCTAACCACATTCGGCTTCTGTTTGTTTGTTGAAGTCATAAAAACCCAGAACTCTTGTTTAGTTCAAAGATATGAAGCCTTTGAATAAGGCTTTTTTTCTTCTTCTTCTCCTTCTTCTCTTTTTTTTTAGAAAAAGCAACAATTGCTATACTTTATTAAAGGCTTATATACCAAAACCAGTAAATGTGAACTAAAGAATAAATATATTTCTATATGAAATGCCTTTTATTATGCTGGGCATATTTTAGGTGAAATATTTTTTTTTTGCTTTTACTTGCCCTTGGGATTATTCTAGAATTTTTCTTTTTGAAATGATTTGTGCATTCATTCAATTGAAATTTATTTGATTCTTGTACTACTGAGAGTACTTCAGGCTATAAAATATAAAAACTTATCTTTGATATTGAGGAGAATGCAATCCAACATGAACCAAGATTTATTTAGTCACTCATTCAGTAAGCATTCACTGAGTACCTTTACTGAGTACCTGGTCCATGCAAGATCAGCAACACACACAGAGGCCATGATTGCAGTATGTGATATCATATGTGGGGTTAGTTGCCTCTGTTGGATATACATTTTCCATAATGCAAGATGTTCAAGGCAGCTTGACCATGAATTTTCTTCAAAACTGACAATACAGAGGACTTATATGACAAAGAAAAAGTTCCAGAAATGGGAAAACTGGTGTCAGAGATCTCAAAAGAGCTAGGAAAATTTGCAGCAGGTAACATAGTATTGGAAGGATGTCAGTAGGAAACTACAGTGGAGACTAATTAGTTATTGGGATTTTGAACCTGATGTGAGTAATAGAGCTTAATGAGGACGGGGGAAATGTGTTAACAGTGACCTTTCCAGCAGCCTTCAAGCTGAATCTGCTAGAACAATCATTTAGAATGTCATAAAGTAATATGAAAAGGAACAAGGAATGGGATGAGAAGAATGTGTGTAGCTTTGTAGAAAAAAATACAGAAATAACATTGTATAGGAAGCTGCAGCAAGAGTCAGTCAATAAGAAAAGCTTGCAGTAGCTTCCCTTTTCTAAAAAAAGACTAACTGCAGCCTAGCCCAGCTGACTCTTCACTGCCCAGACCAGGGCCTTTCTCAGCACAGCATCAGCAGTGCTGCTTTTCTTCGATGTGAGCACCAACCCGGCTTCTGGATTGCATGTACTGTTTTTGTTTTTTCCTTCACACACATATCTTATGATTTCAAATATATTTCCTTTTTCACATATAGTGCCCAGTTTTGCACACACTTTAAGTCCATATTTCTACTGAAGAAGGCCCATGCTGTCCTTCCCACTGAATGTGGGCTCACTTCTCTGACATCATTTTCTAGGTTGATGATAATATTCTTCTTTCTGTGAGCCCATAATCATCTTATAGGCAACATCCAACTATGCTTTCTCATTGCTTTCTTTGTACAATGATGAAAAAGTTGTTGAATAAATGGCCGTCCAGGCAAAGCAAGGCAGAAAAGTCTCAAAGAAAACAGAAAAAGTTGAGAAAATCCCCAGGTACTGTTCCAAGAAGAGCTGAAATGAAGGACTTACTCATTCAGTTACTTAAAAAGTATATTTGAGAACCTACATAGAGCAAGCGCTATACTAATAGTGCTAGAGAACTTGCCCTTGCCCCTAGGCAAACTAAGCATAGGGAAAAGTCTGCGTAATGCAAGACCTGGTCACATGGGTCATTGCCAGGGATTATAGAAGGAGCACCAGCACAGAGGGCCAAGCAGATTGTCCCAGGGTGCAGCCCAGGGAGTTGGAGGGGTTGGCCCAGTGAGGGGCTGCGGGAGGGTATAAAAAGCCCAGAGGACAGTGCACCCATAGTCTCAGGGGTCTGGTGCGTGATGGAGCCTGTGGGGACCACTAGGAATTCTTCTTGGTGAGAGCTTGTTAGTGAACAACTGGGACAAGAAGTCAAGGAGACAAGTGCTTGCTCAGTTAAGACCTGGAACTGTCAGTGGGATATTTATGCAGAAATGCTTCATCATACACAGCCAAGTAAAATTTGGGGGACAGAGATATGTCAGATAGTCACACTTAGAAGTTTGACTTTAGCAAATTAGTCAGGTTTTGTTTTTGGGTTTAGAAGTTTGTATGTAAAGAGAAGATATTCCAAACTAAATCAGGAGCCTTTTCCTGAAAGTAAGTGAGTGGCCACCTCTACTTCTCAAATTATTCACCATTTAATATTGTATCTTTAAAATGGTGGCCAAAAGATCAGCACTGGATGGAATCTCACATGCATAGTAAGTTCCCTTCATTTTCACCCTGAAAATTGAAACTCTATAATGACTCAGACAAGAACATGGCTAAGAGTGATTATTACACTATTGGTTCCAAAAGGAATTACTAAATCATTGGTAGTCTCAAAAGAATGTAGTGGTTTCTTTGCTAAACAGTTTTCTGTTTCCAAGTATATCAAAAGCTTGTGTGCATATAAAAGTAACTTATTGGTATCTTAGCATACCCAGGCTACTATAAGAAAATATTATAAGCTAGATGGCTTGGGATTTCAGAAATGCATTTCTTACAGTTTGGGGGGACGGAAGTCCGAACTATAAGTGCCGATAGGGGGCCCCATTGCCTAGCTCATACATGGCCGCCCTGCACTGCAAACTCAGTGCCCAAATAGGCAAAGGTTCTCTTGGGTTCCCGGTTATGAAGCACTTTGTACTCCTGAGCGAATCGCCTGTCACAGGCCCCACCTCCTGATAACATCACCTTCAACGTTTGGATCTCAACTAATGGACTGGGGAAAACACAAACATTTAAAATACAGCAGTTGTTTGTCCTGGTTCATTGTGGCCTGTTCAAAAAAGTATCTCTTAAACTTCAGGTCTAGGTATCAGCTAAAAGTTTATAACACTGGAATTTCTCCATCTGACGTGTATAGATGGTGTAGAGTTTACTGAGATACATCTAATCCATTACAAATATCAAGAGAAAATCAAAATGTCTGTGAAGTTTCATATGAGTTATTATCTCATGTGATAGAGATGATCTTTTGATAACAATATTAATCCATAGAAAATAGGAGATAATAACAAATATTGTTTCTCTCCACTAACTGGCAGTTCTCACCTTGGTCAAGAAAAGGTGATTTTCTTAAAATCTTTCCCTTTTCTGAAAACTTAGTTGCTACTAGAAAATCCTGAAACCATTTATTCTTTACAAAATAAATGGTTTACTTTTCTGCTAGTTTATTCTAAAAGAATTCTTTTGAAGGATTTCAGATCAATACTGAGAACATGTTGTAGAAGCCGTGACTTGTGTCACCGATCTACCTCCTCTTCCTGTTACTCAAGGTGAACCTAGAATTTTCTTCCCCACCCACAAAACAAAGTGCCCTCTCACTCCCCAGAGCAGAGCCATGGGCTGTTAGGGAGTGGTCACAGACCTTAGTCTAGCAGATAGAAAGGAGCAATTCATAAAATAGGAGAACACTGAGGGAAGATCAGATGAACTGTTCCGTGTGGGAGCACAGTGTTTGGAGGGGGCCGCCGTGGGGGCGCTCTGTCAGTCCACACAAAGATGTGAGGAGCTTCAACAGCTTCAGACCTCTTCAGCACACTTCCCTCCATTGAAACCAAATCTTTCATCCAAAAGGGGTGATTAAATTCCAAGTGGACAGTGGGACTACATTCTTTCATCCTGGGTAGACACTGAAGCATGCTAAGAGAAGTAATATGAATGCTAAATACAAATTCTTATGTGAACACTGATCTGTTTAGTCTGAACTCAGAATAAATCTGGTCCTTTGCTTTCTCTGAGCTGTCCCTTGGAAAATTATACCCAGGTATCGAAAATTATTCAGGAAATTTATAAAAATTATCATGTTAAGACATTGCAAATCAGTTAATATAATTATTTGCCTTTCATCATAACAAAGTATTAGGAAATAAATAACCTGAGGACTAGAAGATTGATTTTATTAGGTGTTAAAATCTGTCTGGTAAAACTCATGACACTTTAAAATACCAGAAATCTGTGCTTTTGGAACAGAATGGATATGCAGGGTATGTGCTTTGGTAAAGAGATAAAGAAGAATTTCATTATGAGATTTTCCTCTGGTTCCTACAGATTAGGTTTTGTGTCATTTTAAACCGTAAGTCCACTAATTAGTCAGAGGCTTTTGAATGAAAATTGAGTGTCGAACACTTCTTCCAAAATTGTGTGATGAAGCAAAATGTACAGAAAAGTGAAATGCAAGGAACTGTATCACAATTTAAAATGGAGATATGCAGCTTCACAATGGCAGACTGTATTTGGCCAGGGCCCAGATTCATTATTACACATGGACTCGAATCACACAGGCTGCTTCTGTATGCTGGAGGGCTCAGAACCTGCATAAACTTCTGATAACTCAATAAAAGTGTCTGTCTAAACATAGCAGCAGCTAAACAGGAAATAGTATATTCTGGATACTTAACAAAGCTAGCAAGAAATCTGTTAAAGATTAGATGGACCATAAGAAAAGGAAAATTAGGGAAAGATTAAGAGAATTAAAATCAAAAGTAAATGTTGATATACTTCATGTTTGTGTGTTTATGTATATTTTATTGGTCAATAAATGTTCTTATCAGTTTTTAGAGCCTCTAGGTTGTCGATTTTTTAACATTCAAATGATAAAGAAAAATTTCGTAAATAATCTTGTATATATATTTACTTTGTTGAATCCAAAAGAGTCTTTTGGGCTACTGAATGTACCATATTTCAAAGCTTAAACTGAATATTGACTATTTTTCTTAAATTAACAGTTCCAAATTCAAAGACAATAAAAGACCAAGTATAAATTAACTGTGTAAACCAGTCTTAATGTTAGGAGCAGGTATAGAAATGTGGTAAACCCTTTTCTGTAAAGTACTTGGAGAACAACTAGTTTTCTTCTATTTTTCTTTCCATGTAAAATACACAAATTTCAGAAGTCAAATGAGAACCTCCAATGTATTTTTAGCATTGGAATTCTTAGACTATATTTCACCAATAGGAAACTGAAGTTTTTACCTTTAAAAACTTAAAGAATGAATCAAGATTATATTTTACTATTCCCTGGTTACATGGTTTTTAACCTTTCCTTTAAAGATAATAGAGCACAGTCTGATCTAAGAAGAAAAATGCCTGCATGCATAGGCAAATTCATATTTTATTTGACTGATTAGAGCAGTGCAATTGAAGAATAAAATGTCGATCAGTTATATAAAAGCCATGAAACAATCATCTATTTGTCTCTGAAATAGACTCTGCTTAGGTATGGATTATTTTATTGTCAATATTCAGAAAGAAATAAAAATATCAGAAGAAATTAAGAAGTTTTCTAATACATGAAACAAAAATAAAGGAAAGGTTAAAGCACACATAAAAGACAACTGTTTGCCTGATACTCTCAGTAGGCACAGAGCAGGCTCTTCTTTGGCCTGGTGACCCCATGTGGAAATTCTCTGTACAAATAAAATGGAGTAAGACAATAAACTTGGTTATAGTTAAGGTAAAAGGTTTGACTTGCAAGAATTCTTAACAATTGAGATTAAGGACACTAGAAAAACCATTTCATGCCTGCTGTAAGATATTTTACTTATACTGCTCAGAGTTTAGAAGTCAGATTGATATTGTAGTTTTTAATACAGTGCAGTATTTCACATATTTATGTATTTGCCTCATAATATTTACTGCTACACCCATAATCACCACAAAAACAAAAAGAAAATAAACCATTTTGCATATAGCTGAGACTTCTAAATTGTCTCCTTAAAAACTTTTGGTGGTTCTCCAGCAAAATAATATGACAGATAGCACCCAGTCACTAACAGACAGTTACCCTTCTTTCCAGAATTATCTCCCTTTTAACCTTCCCTCCAGGAAAGGTCTGCAAGGCAGGTGAACCGTACAAGAATAACTGCCATTCCCCAAATGCCTTCTGGGTCTTTTACCACTATCCCCATTCCCTTGGATGCCATTTGTCTCATCTGTGCTACTGAAAACATTGCTTTGCCTCAAAATTTAAGACAATCTTATGGAAAGCTCTCCCTGATTACCCATGATAGTGTCATTCACACCCAGCCCCAGGCTGGAGATACACATGCTAACATCCCCAGGACATAGTCTACCTGCATAGCTAAGCCAGGATCCCTTCCCCTTCAGTTTTAAGCTAAGTACCGGTGTGTGCTGACCTTCAGTAACTTTTTCTTGGAGTGTGCTCGACCAAGAGGGAAGCATTGTTTCAAATGCAAACCAACTGTGTTTCTCAGCCATAGAAAAGTTCCAGCATCTGGTTCTACTTACAGGCCTATATTTATGCTAGTTCCCTATCCTAGCTTTAGAGTTGGGCTTCCTTTTCTCCTGTTCCAGGTTCAAATCTTGCAGAAACCCACAGGGATCTGAGAACAGAGGTGGTTTTCTTCCCAAACACAAGCACTGTGTGGATCAACCTGCAGTAAGTCCTGTGTGCAAAGGCCCCACCCTGTGGGCGCAGGGGAGGCGCAACTCTGCCACCCCTGCACCCAAGAGACAGCTGGTGTAAGGAGCTCTGTAACAGTTCTTTGGGAAACACTCTTTCTGAGCCTACAGTATGTCAGAAACTGTTCCATACTTTCAAATTATTTCAGTGAAGAAATGGGACATTTCCATTCTATTTCAATGAGGACTGACAATAAATAAATACATTTTAAAATGAGGTTTAAATTCTTAAATGCTAAGGAGGAGCATGGTGTAGATTGGGGACTGGGCAGTAGCCAAAGGGAGGAAAGAATTTCAGTTTAAAGGGATAGTTAGTGAAGCTCTCATTAAGAAGCAGATATCTGAACGGAGGCCTGAAGAAACCATTTCTTGCCATGAGGTTGCTGTTGGAAAAGGGGCAGATCCCACCCCAGGGCTGCACACCCCACACCTGCACAGTGGCTCTGTGTGCAGGGCGCCATCCGGGGCTTTGTTTCCTAATGACAGACCTGTGCTCAGAGCAGGTGAGTCTCCATTTGTGGCTTATTCTCAAATTCTGAATTACAGAAGTGAAACTAAAGTGATTTGGGGCACCTTGACAGAAGACAGTACTGATCATTCTTTAGTACTCTTTCCAGGAGTTAATCACGAGTAAAGAGGCCCAATGTATTAGCAGGACCAGGGTTAACCACCAAATGTGTGCACACTCACATTGGCGTCCATTTGAATAGTTTCACGAACATCTTTAGCAGAGCTAACAAGCCATGTTCGCTGAATTCTTTGCTCCCTAGAGATGCTGCACATTGCTCCAGCACACTGAGCTCACATCACTTTCAAAAGCAGCTTTGCACTCACAAGAAAAACATGGAGCCTCAGTACGAGACCCACGATTTTTACAGTCTTGCTAATAAAAAGCAAAAACAAGAAAAAGGAAGAAACTCAAAGCATTTTCACATATTCACACTGACAGGAATTGGCTGTTTTGACAAGGGGAAGCTGTGGCATAGGATTTTTTAGATAAATTAACAGAATGAAAGTGCTAAATTAAAATTACAACATTGATTTCCTTTTTAGCTCAGCTTTGCATTATATAAAAGGGTCAGAGGAAGGATTTATTATTGGTGATGAGTCTCTGTCGTCCACTAAGCAGTAAGAGACCAGTGTATAAAATAAAGTTGTCCATTTCAGACGCCCTTTGTCTTTGAGGAAATCTGTCTAGGTGGTCCATGGTGTCAAAGGCACTGAAAGGGAATGGAAATTGATAATCAGTCCTGTTAGACTGATTCTCTGCATGTTCAGTTCATATCCTTTGAAAAGAAGAGATTAGGATGAAACCTCATTGAGGACACACATTTTGAAGAAAATAGAAACAAAGCTTCCGCGAGGCTATTTCAGCTGGTGTCAAATGTAAGGACAAGGCGACACAAACTTACAGGCAGAAAGGGCATTAGCAAAATCCCCGGACAAAGGAGGAGCTAATGGCAAATACATGCAGTCGTCTGTATGGATGCTCACAGGAGAAGTGGTACAACTTGATTTACAAAGGGCCTGGATAATTATTTGTTACTTGGAGCCAACCCTGCCTCTCCCTCTGCAGAGGGTAGCACTGACCATCTGCGTGTCTTCGTCCTGCCTTTGTGTGGATGAGAATTAGCCACATTTCTGTGTCTGGTAAGCTTTGCATGAAGAGATGTTTGAAGCACTGGCTTTGTTTTTTTAAATCTTTAAACTGCTCCCTCAGCCTCTGTCAGCGGATTGCTGCACATCTAACCACAAATAAATGGAAACATCAGCTGAAGGGAGCGCATGTTGCTCACCGACGACGAAGTAATGGACGGCAGGTGGTGGAGGGTTCTGTTTTCAGAAAGGCACAGGAGGCCAGAAGCGAGGAGAGTGATTCTGTGAGAGGGTGAAAACTGTCAGGATGCAGTCAGGGGGTCAGTAGCTCCTGAGCTGACCTTTTAAAACAAATCCTGAGAAGACCTTTCCCTGGGCCCTCACAGCAGTAGCACTTTCATGCTAAGAAGGTTTCTCCTCCCTCTAGATAATGAGGGTCCTGACAGAAAAGCATATTTTCCATGATACGGTCCATGTTCGCTCACAGGGTGGCCTGACCCTCCCTCTCCTGCCAGCCCATGACACACCATCCAGCTGCTTACCTGCCCCTCCACACACACCAGTGCTGGAGCTCTCCCTTAACCCCCTTCTGCTGCCTCGGTGTCATCCTTCTGTCAAATCATGGAAATCAAGGCCTCGCTGCACAGTCGGGAACTAGGTGTGCGAATTTCCACGTCATTCCCTTGAGCAGTCTCCAGTGTAAGGAGATGTCACCTGACTACTGAGGACATGCTGAGGGGCCGAGGCAGGTTAGACAGATGGCATAAGAATTCATTTCCTAGTGTTTGTAAACCTGAATTGTAGAAGGCACTAATGCATAGGATTTTCTTTCTGAACACCATTCCATTGGGGCACCATTATGAAAGGAGAAATCACAATAAATCATGCATATAGGATGCTTTATAATGTATGCCCTTTGTTCAAAATTGCCAATATCTGAAAGAACCTATTGTCTCCAAAGCCTATGAAAAATAATGAGTGTTTTTCTCTTCATTTCTAAGTAATAATATTTTATTATCTGTTCTTTCTTTAAAGTTTTTTTAAAAACTATAACAGAATTTACTTCACATAGATAAGAGGCATCTACTACGGAACTGTTATGCTCCTTGCTCAGGTGAACCTGCGGATCATGGAATTAGAGCTCTGCAAAGCGTGCACCTAAATTATGAAACTTCTTTTCCATTGCAATTGGCACAGTAATTTTCTCACTAAACCTCAATCCTCAGATGACCCAGTCCAAACCACTACAATGGGAACTATTAAAAATGAATGAAAAGCTTTTCAAAAGTTTGGAAGCATAGGTGAACATGACTGTAAAAATTTAGATGCTTTTCCATTTGGCTTTATGTACTTCTCTAATCTTTTGAGTAGACAGTAAGAGGAAAATTTGATAAACAATCCCTTAGATAATGAGTTAGTTTTTAAAATCTAGCTGAGAAATAATGTAAACAAAGCCCTAGAATTTTAATCTCTTGATCTTCTAATTCCAGACTCAGCACTCCTTAGTCGAGATTCCTCTTTCTATGCACTTAAACAATAATGCATCTTATAATGTTAGGCTTAAGTTTTTTTTTTTAAATACAAGTACAAAAACATATTGACAAACAGACACCAATTAGCATAAAAAATAGTACAATCACAACTAATCTATAGACAAGGTGATATGATCTCAACAGTGGTTATTGCTTTATCCATTGATATCTTCGAAGTGTAAATATATAAGCCCATATACAGACATGCAAATTTAGTCAGACAAGTAATCCTTTCAACAACAGAAAAAACACAAAAACCAAACATCCAAAGACAAAAAACAAAACAGGCAAACATCAACAACAGCAAAAACAACAACAACAACAAAAAACACCAATAGTTGCTGCTTTACATATTGATATCTTCGAAGTGTGTGTTCAGGATAACACATACAGACATACAAGATTGATCAAATAACCCGTCATCGATTAAGTTTTTGATGCTCTCCCTAACCCTGGCCCCTGTGCAAAAGCTAGGAAGCGTGCACACCACTTGACAGTCAGCTCTGACTTTCTATACATGTATATATAAGTGGTTCTGTGTGTTAAAAAGCCATTCTCTGCTCTGGTAAGAGTGTTAAGAAGAAAGAGAAGTAGAAAGACTAACTGGGCAGAAAATTATGAATGGGAGGGGTAGAAGGGGGCAAAGAAAAAGCTTTCACAATATGGCTCGAATATCTTAGGGTGAGATCAGGACAATCACAGAAGTGAAGGCTGGCCTGGAGCAGGTAGAGCCACACCTGGCTGTCAGTGCGTCTGTCTGGGGAATAACTGAAAGAACAGGAAAAGGCAAGAATAAAACAGAGAGACAACTGAAAATCAAGGGTCAACAAGTAGATAGGTTACAGGTCGAGTACCACATGCCTGACATGCTTGTGACCAGAGTGCGGTAGGCTTTGGATTCTTTTGCATTTTGGAATATTTACTTATATACAAATATCTTTAGCATTAGATCCACGTGTGAACATGGAATTCACTGATGGCTGCACATGTGGTTTGAAGGTAATTCTGTATAGCAGTTTTAGCATAGCTGCGCTGTAACTGGGACCCATCATATGAGGTCAGCTGTGGAATTTTCCTCTTACAGCATCATGTCAGTGGTCAAAATCTTAGGGTTTTGGAGTTTTTATGATTCTGTATCTTTGGATAAGGGATGATATCCCTACATCATAAAATCTCAAGGAAGGAAAGAATAAAAACTAGTTCTGTAAGAATGAAAACAGAAGTATCACCTCAGCTATTGGAAAGAATTAAAGAATAATGAAGTTTTGCTGGGTGTGGTGACATGTGCCTGTGATCCCAGCACTCAGGAGGCTGAGGCAGGAGGATTGCCTCAAGTTCAATTCTAGGCTGGACTACATAGTGAGCTCAAGGAGAGCCTAAACTATATAGCGAGATCCTGTCTCAAAACAAGAAAAGGATGAAATTTTATATATAATTCTTTGGCAGTAAAATCTAGAGGGAGGAGGAATTTCTTATTAAATTTTAAAAGCTCAAAATTTAAAATTATGTAACAAAAACCATTGTTAGAAGTAAAAAAATTAACATTTGCCATTAGAAACATATTATACACATAATTTTGTATCTGAATACTTGACAGTTTTATCAGACATTTTATTAACAATTCTAGCATTTATAAAAATGCAAAACACTTCCCCCAACATGTGAACCAAGATCAATTTGAATACTGAACCCTGATAATATGTCAGTGGAGAACATCATAGAACACAGTTGTAGGCCACTTTCTACTGAGGATGAAAGATAAAAAAATTCTAAACAAATTATTAGAAATGATATCTCTGAAATTACAATGAAACTATCAGTTCCATGTTCTACCCATACAATGGATTTGTTTTTTCTTCTAATTACCTCTGTATTAACTCTGTAGAGCATGAATTAACTCCAGGATACAGGTCTAATCAGTGAGTGCTGTGCCCACTCCCTCCAAGTGTCCTCTATAATTGTATAGCAATTGTCCAGATTCCCTCTACCCTACCTCTGAAGTGACCTTTTAGTGAAGGTCAGGACAGAAGCCTGTGGTCAGCCATACATTCACATATACTTGTGAGCAGCCAGTGAATGAGGGACAATTGGTAATGACAAAGCATTTGGTTTTATTTTGGAAACCTTGTAGTGTTAACACACTCAACATGTCATTTTGGTTTGGAATTGCTTGGTTGGTTTTGTTTTTTAAGACAAGGTCTCGCTATGTAGCTCAGGCTGGCCTGGAATTCACAGCAATCTTCTTGCCTCAGCATTCCTGAGTGCTGGGATTACAGGTGTGCACCATGACACCTGGCTTGGAATTGCTTATTAAAGCATCTTCTGAGTTAATAGCAGATAATAGTCAAAATCAGTAATTCATCTGTACTATAAGATGTCACAGGAAAGAGATATTACCCGGCAGTTAGTTCTGTGGGAACTGCTCTGTTTCTGTAGTGGGTCCATAGCTCGTCACTCAGTGACTGCACGCAGGCTTCCTGAGCTCATGTCTGGAGAAGTACCAAGCCTCTCTTTATAGGGGCCCTGTAGTACAGTAACCTTGGGGCTCCTCACTGAACAATGAATCACCTAAAGGGATCAATGCCTAGAAAATTATGGGCATTCAGTAAACATCAGTCTAATGTAACTGGATCATTCAAACAGAAGACTGTCCAAACATTCCTCACACCATTGGTAGGAGCTCCGTGGCTACGTTCTCTGGACTACACCACTGCAAAGAGTGCTGCACTGTAGAGGATGGGAAGAATCATTACTTCTGGCTTCTGAACTTTTTCCTTCATTACCTTTTTTTTTCAGGTCATGGGCACATTCCCATATTTCCTTAAATGTATTTGTGGAAGTGGCATTTACAAGCAATTGCCTTCTCTCTTTGTATGCTTTTGTGTACATGACATATATGTGTGTATATGCATATCACTTACACTCATATTTTATATACATATAATTCATGCATATGTAGTAGGCCTTAGTGAAATATGAATATCCAATTTAAATGCACAGTGAGGTATTAACTTTATGATCCCTCAAAACTTATAAAGTGCCCAGCTTTGCTATCTTTTGCCAGTGTAGAACCTCCGACTCCCCACTGCACCACATTTCTCCAGTGTTAGTATGTATGTCGCTCCTGCCTCTAACCAAGACCAAGCTTCACTTCATCTTTGTATAAATTGGGTCCATTATTTTGGGGAAATTTCTTCCATACTCATGACTTTTGACATGAATAAGACCTATAAAAGATCTCAAACTGATCCAAAACTTTTGATAACTAGGTCAGAATGCAGTCCAGGCAGCGCCGGGCTCAGTGGCCCTTTCTAGTGCTGCTTGTTCTGTTGAGAAGTGCAGCTGATTTGCTACCAAAGAATATTGGAAACTGCAGTTGGATGTGTTGCTCAATTCTGGAGATCAAAATTTTGACCTCTGTTCCTGTGCATATTTTCACATGAATAAATGTCCATCTTCCCTGTAAAATATAAATGGAAAAGAACCCACTCAAACAAAAGCTATCAGTGTAGTTTTAATTCTTGGAACATTAGCATTATAGTTTAATTCTTAGAGAAAATTTATTTCCCATAGAAAATACCATATAGAACTAAAATTTAAGAGTATCATTTTATCAGAAATAAAAATCTATGTCAACAAATGTGCATACTGCTTTCCTGGAATGTACATTTCTCATTTCTCTGCCACTTAATTGCGCATGTGAACTAGGCCTGGGTCTGCTGATGCTTCTGTCAGCTTCTCATGTTTCTGTGTATGTGTGGCACACTCTCCCACAGAGTGCCACCGCTGTAAGTTGTGATTTGAGGGTCACATTTAAGAAAAGTTAATAATTACAGCTATCATAATAATTATAATTTTATTGCTGAATAAGTTTTTATAATGTTTTCCATTAGTGTACCATTTTTAATATCTTGCTTGTGTATTGTTGTTTTGAGACAGGTACTTGCTATACAGTTTAGACTAGTCTTGAACTCATTATACAGCCAGGGTGACCTTAAACATCCACCTGCCTCATCCTCCCGAGTGCTGAGATTATAGCTGTGTACCACCATTCCCCACTTAAAAACATTGTGTAATTATAAAACTAATATGTGGTATATGTAGAAAATCAAGGAAATACATTCTTTTAAAGAGCCTTTAACATACTTTAATATACTTTTCAATGATCCCAATTGTGTGTATACATATATAAACAATGATTTTTTGGTTTTTTCTACCAGGAATCAAACTCAGGATCTTGAGCTTGCCAGGCAGGTGCTTGTGATGCTGAGCTATATCCTGGCCCAACAATGACTTCTTAAACTAAATTAAGAATTATATTACTAATGTCCATTCACTGAGGATTGAATAAAAAATCATGGTACTTTTATATAATGGAATATTACTCATCTATAAAGAAAGATAAACTCAAGGCTTTTATAGGTAAATGGTCACAACTAGAGACCATACTCATAAGTGACCTGCACGTGTAAGCAACATATTGTATCACTAGTGTAAGAACATGAAAGCATGAATAAAAACTAGGAGGTATGATAGACATTGTGAAATGAAAGGAAAATGCTCAAAACTGGTGTGAGGGAAAAGAGAAGAGAAAGAAGGGAAAATAATGTATGTATGTATACACAGGATAGCTAACAGTGGTACTACTGTCTTCCACTGCTTTACTGAAGGGAATAGTTAATGATTACTGGTTTCGTCAATCTTGCATATCTCTATTTGTTTTCCTGAGAAACCACTTTGAAGATATCAATACATAATACAACAACCATTGATAATCTCCTACCACTTTGTCTGTAACTCTGTATTGTTTATATTGTTCTCATGCTGTCTTATAAATGGATGTGTTTGTTAATATGTTTTCATTCTTTTATTTTTAAAGTAAATTTTAAAAATTAACAAAAGATACAAAATAGAATTAAACTATTTATATCACTCTTACACTTTTCCTTCACTTAAGATATTTTGTAGAAGCTTTTACTCATACATATTTCTTATTATTCTCCTAAACTTGACTCTCTTTCAATAACAGTCTATGATTTTAAGACATGAATCCCAATTTAGCCAGTCTGCTTTTGTGAATTTCCAAAAATCAAAATCCATTTTTATGCCAAAGCAAAGAAATCATGCAGCCCGGTTCTGGCCCTCATAGTTTCCTTTCCCCCGTGGAATGGGTCAAGACCTCATGGAAGGAGTCAGGGAAGGACAGGCTCCAAACTCCACACTGTTTGTATACAGAAACTGAGAGTGAGCAGTGATGCTCTCCTTACCACTCACACAGGGAACACAGACCCTGGAGAGCCCATAGTGGTCCATCTGCTTGTAACACAGAGAGGTGCTATTCATACTAGAGCTCTTTCTTTAGTAGTGAATAGATTGCATTTCAATTACAAACTTGGAAAGAAGAGGTACAAGGATTATTGAATGTGAGAGATGGATGACAAAAACCAGGAAAGCCCAAATGATCAGAAGAATAAGATTTTCACTTCCTTGGGGTATGAGCTGGATTACAATGGCTCTGAGTGGGACTGGTGCATGTAGGAATTTAGCAGTGATTTGCATTGAAAGAATCCATTAGTACATTCCCATACAGTCCATCACTGGATGACTAATAGAAATTTATGGTATTTGTTTATCATTTTAAATTACATCTTTTAAAATCATTCTTATTCAGGGAAAACATAGTTTCCTAGAGCTATTGGTTAACATAACCTATATGAGCCATTAAATTGCATAATGATGCTGCATCTTTTCAACATTGTCTTGTGTATCTTTCTCTCTGTGGTTCATTCATCCAGAAAGAAAAAGAGATTGGGGGGAAGAAAGCGGGGCAGGGAGAAAAGAAGGAAGGGAAAGGGAAGGAAGAAGGAAGGGAAAATATTTCTAAGCTCCTGTAAGAGGCAGGTCTAGAATTAATCCTGTATGCTGAACAAAAAAATTTCTCCTAGAAATAAGGAACAGTGTCATAATTTGGGGTTTTGCAAGGATAACAATATAATACAGGATACATATTTTATAAGATTATTTATAATAGTCACCCAAAGAATCATATACAGAAAGATATTGGTCCACACAAGAAATCTATCTACACACTAAAGACCAAAAAATCCAGCCAAGGACCTGGACACCAGGCCACTGTGCTATATGAGTCCAGCTGAAGACCTAGAGCCCATAGCAATGCCTCCCATGAACACAGCTTGAGGCCTAGAGCCCGTGACAATGTCCATGAAGGACTGTTTCATGGATCTGCAGTGGGAAGACCCAAAGGTCAATGGTGGAAGCTAGAAAGTCTGTGTCAGCGGGACGAAGGATCTGCACCAGCAGGCTGAGGGATCTGCACTGGAGACAGGAAGTTACACTCAAGACAAGAACCAGAGCTCCCCCTGAAATGTACCACAGCCATCCCCAGGGACAGTGAGGTCCCAAGCTCCTCTGATGATGAGGGAAGCTGAGTTCCCATCAGGAAAGCTAATGTGACAAGCTTCTCCAGGAGACTGGCAGTGCACCGTCTTCCCCTCCATAGCCAGGAAGCAATGCTCAAAGTGAGGACCAGAGCTCCCCAAAGTGAACCGAAGCCATTCTCAGTGCCAATGAGGATCTGAGCTCCTCAGAGGGTGAGAACAGCTGAGTTCATCAGGAAAGCCAGCAGGAAAAGCTCCTCCAGGAGAACCAGCAGCTCCCTAACAACTTCCCAACAGCTTCTACCCACTTTCAGCACCCTCTCTACTTCTTCTCCAGTTCTGCCTTGTATGCTACGGCCAACAATCCTCAGGTAGGCCTCCCACACCCAACACCACACTGACTCAGTTTAGCTGGGGGTTACAAGTTGACCACCAGTTGTCAATCCACCACAAAGAGTTAATGCTTAATTTTTTTCTTACTTTTTTGACCAATTTTTCATGCATATCTGGTAATAGGAACAACTAATTTGAAGACAACAGTATGCAATATAACAACCATTCTTGAATTCCATCTTGTTTAGTGAAATTCTGTATCATTTCTAATTTTTTTATTATTTTATTCTCTTTTAAAAATAAAAATAAGTAAATAAATAAATCTCTTGAAATAGGATCAGTGTCAATCCTATCTTCAGCCAAAATTAGAACTAGTTTTGATATACTTTAAAAAAAAGAAATAAGTCCCCACTGTTCAGGAATCACTTGTACACAGGTGTTCATACACCCGAGGAAAATTGTGCTCTCAGAAACAGAGAAGGTGGCCTAAATGTTCTTGGAGGTATACATCTTTTTATGCTACTTTCCCCTTGACTTCACATTAGACAATAGAATTGCAGACTACACATATTTCTTAATTTAAAAAAATAACTTCAACATCACATGCCTCTAGGGGGACATGGAAAACGTGGAGTCAAGAAACAGCAAAGACCTCAGAAGCCAGAGGCACACTTGGCCAAGGCAGGGGTCACCCAGTGACTCCTCCTTTTCTCTTTCTGAGATACTCGCACGCTGTTTTCTGGGGTACACCTGGAAACAGAATAACACTTACAATTTCTTTTCTCCGATAAATAGCTTTTTGAAATTTTTTAATACTAAAATTTGAACTTTTATAAGTAGTTAGGGGTGACGATCTACTTTGCACGTAGCATTGCTCTAGGAATGAGATATGATGGTGATTAACCACCACAATGAACAAGAATCTTGGGAAGGGCACGCAGTTTGGCTCTGGCAGCTCCTGGGCACCACTAAGCGGGAAGGAGAGCACAATGTTCACACAAGAACTGGAGGGGAAATGGATGGGCCGGAGGAAGACTGACAGGGTGCCCTGGCCAGCTTTGGCACGTCCTTTCCAAATCCTGCAGCGGCTCTCGCTCTGCACACCTCTGGGCAAGCTCTGGCTCTGCCACATGCTGATGGAGCCCAAGCTTCATTTGGGTCCTGGTCTTGTAGATAGGAGGAGGTGCTCTGGGAAGGTGTGGGGTGCATCACAGCACCCCTGTGCATGTGAAGGCACCACTGGACTGCCAGGAACCCACTGAGATTCCATGCCATGCCCAGGCCCTGACCTGGGAGACAGCCCCTTGCAGGGCCCACACTTAAACTTTGACTGGTCCATGCAGCAGAGGCTCTAAGCAGAGGCTCCATGCTCTAAGGAGCCTCAGAGCAGCCTTTGGGAAATGGGCAGCCCTCGGAAAACAGGGGAAGCTTCAGAATTTGCTGGGTCTGATATTTGAAAACTTAAAACATTAAGGCCTAGTTCCATGGCAGAGCTGTTCTGAGGTATGGACAGTTCCTGCTCCAACCTGGACACTGCTGACCAGCATAGCATGATGGCCCAGACAGTGCTGAGCCTATATGCCATCTCAGGGGCTTTGCAGCAGCTGCTGCACCTCTGGCTCCAGCTGCAGGTTTCACCTGGCCAAGCTGGACCTCAGGGTGGGGATCCTGGTGAAGACCTGACAGGTGGCTCCTTGATGGGCCTTGGAAAAGGCTGGTGTCCTATAGAGCCTCGCAGTGTCCTGCAACACACAGGACAGAGGCCACTCAGTGGCTGGCTGGCTGTGGATCTGAGAACAACCTAGGACAGATGGCCATCGGCAAGAGCTGCATTACTTGGGCTTCTCCTCCCGTACCAAGCATGGGGTGGAGGCCTATAAACCAAGAACTGGGTTTGCTGCTCCTAGGACATCTCAGCCCTCCCCGGCTGAGTGACAGCTCACACCTTTGGGCCTGTCCATTTCAGTGTCTGGGTTATAACCATCACAGAGGATGGCCAGGCTACAAGCTCCTTCCAACCTCCTTTAAATTAGATAGGTGAACTCTTTAAAATTAAGTTTTATATATTTTGGATACTATTTTGTCTTGAGATATATTTTTAAACTTTCATACTTTAGATTTTTTTATAGATGTTTGTTTATTGAGATAGGGTCTCGCTATGTAGCCCAGGCTGGCCTTGAACTCATGGCAGTCCTCCTGCCTCAGCCCAAGTGCTGGAGTGACAGCTGTGCACCTCCACATGAGACACCAGCTATTTCCTTTTTCTGTGTTTTGTTTTGGTACCAGGAATTGAACTCAGGACCTTGCGCTTGCCGGGCATTTGTGATGCTGAGCTATATCCCCAACCTTATTTTGTTGAAAGTATATTTTTTTCTGTAAAACACCCTATGTTGCTACACTGGAAATTTTTATAACCTAAAGAGTTGCACTTGGTGTGTTTCAGGTTTTTAAAGGTTTGAATAGAGGATTTGGAGCTTGGGTGATAGCTTAGTGGGTAGAACCCTTGAGTAGCATGCATAGTGCCTAGGTTCGATACCTAGCACCACCGGAAATACATACATAAATAAATAAATAATAGGGGATTTTTTTTCCTCAGTGAGCTGCTCACACCTGACATGAGAGCAAACAGTCCTGTTTTCTACATTAGCTCTGTATACTGTGCTTCGTGTTCTGTGTCCTTACAGTGCCGCCATGTCATGCACAGGGAGGACACATTAGTCATGAGCTCAGAGCCACAGCTGCCCAGACTTCAGTGAATGGGAGGTTTTATTTATGTCTACTTAAATGTAAGTCTGCTGAAAGTGAAGGTCACACATTTATGTGAAAACCACAAACATCAACTGATATCCAGAGACCACGGGTCCCAGCGGTGCCTTCTGTCAGGTCATGTCCGGGGAGGACCCTGCAGTCCTGTCCAGTGTAGCCTTGCTTGGGGTCCATGTGCTCCTGGACACACACATGTGGATGATGTTGTGTGCAGGGCATCGCAAATGTGGAAAGGGTGCCTGAGTACAAAATGTCTACACTTCTACACCTGCTCTATTAAACTGGTGCTGGGACAAGATTTTAAGGTTACATTTAAGTCTGGATTGAAAGAATCTGACCCCATAATCCCTGGCCCCAACCTTCTCAGGGCTGTGATCACCACTCCAGGTGTGCCGGGCTGGCCCTGCCCCTCCAGACCCTGCCGGTCCAGATCCACCGGAGCCCACGCACAGCCTCCTCCGGACCTGCGCCCCACGCACTTTCCTGCTGGTTACATGCTTTGTTCTGACTTCCCTTCCTCAGAGCCTAAAACGTTTGCTGTTTTCTTTTGTGCCTATGACCATGCTTTAGTGTGGGTGATGAAAACCTCACTTTATTTAAAATGAAATCATCCAGAAAAAAAAAGAAAAGAATCTTAGAACTGAGTCATTAAATAATTGCGGCACACAGTTCATCAATTGTTTTACGTTTTAGTATCTCTGAATCAGAATGTCTTTAATTGGGGATAACTTCCTCACATGTTGAAGATGAAAGAATATGAGTAGTATTAAAGATAGTTTTGGTTTATGTTTTCTTTATTACATAAAAAGAATACATGTGATAACATGTTATAAAATAATGTGGTGTGATCAAATGTGATGAAATATGGTGCTTTCAATCAGTAACAGGTGAAAATCTTCAGTTTCGATAGTACTTGTAACTGATTTTCTAATACATCTACCTAGACTCTCCCCAAGTCCCCTAGCCAAAGGAAACATATCCTTTTGAAAAGCCCTCCCAGAAAGAAAATTCAAAATCTTATCCTGATTATGTTTAGATGCTCACTTTCTTATATCTATCTAATAGGGCAGATAGATTAGTGAATTTCACAATAATAACCCCAAACTCAGTGTAGGCATTAAAATTTACTTCTTCCTCCTCTACTAAATGTATTCTCAAAACTTAAAGAGTAAGCAATTTAGTTAATTTGTTGTGTATCCTTACCCTTCTTTTCTAACCATCAACACAGAAAATCCTAAGTCTGATAGAGGCAGTACTAGGGAATTAAAGACTCAGATAATCCTCTAAACCAAAGAACCACCTGTAGATAACAGACAACCTACTCTTCTTTCAGTTTTTCTGTACTATTCAAAATATTGCTATAGAGCGTGGGTATCTTCCACACACTTATATGTAAGATACCATTTTGTATGTGTACTCACATAGTAAACACACATATACAACTACAAAGTTATATACATTAAAATGGCCTTGACCAGAAGATTTTGAAACCGCTCTTATTAAGACAAGAATGTGCATGTTAAAGGTTCTTTCTAGTAAATAGAAATGAGGGGGAAAGTTATTGGGGTTTGCAAATTTATTTTAAGTAGGTTCTGTAAAAATATCCACTGACCTATACTTCTTGAAAGAAAAGTCAACTACAGTTGTAATTGTTATGGTGCAAAGTGTTTATTAATAGACAAGCTGCTGTCATCCCTGTTTCAATGCTCCAAGTTGACAGAACCTCATTTACATTAATGGCTGGGAAGTTCTTTTCTTACTTGTCCGACAAACTGGAGACAAAGTGCCTGCCAGTGTTTTAATTTCTTTTTCATGTTCTGGTTAGAGAGTGAGAAGAATGCTTTCACTCCACAGTGTCATGAATATGATAATCTATGGAAATCACGGGAAAGCAGGTACTTAAGTTAAGCATATACTGTACTATGGCGGTCCCTGATGAATTCAAGTCTCTTCTGTTTAGGGAAGGTGTTGTTGCTGTGAAGTGACAGACTGCCAGATGTTCATGAAGTAGTGAGGAATGGGCTCAGATCTCAGCCTCTTCCCAACCCCCGCAGATGGCAGCATGTACTGTGGGATGCAGATGGGTCACGCTTTCATCCTTGAGACACTCGCGTTTACAGTTGCTCTGTAACGATCAACTCTTCACTTTCTTAATTTTACTTATTTAAACATGTGGATTCCAAAATTACATAACTATATGAGCAATCCTGGCTTTATAGACTGTGTGCAATCTAAATGTGAAATAAGCAATTCTCCATCATGTAAAATATGGTTAATGCATTGACTTTCCTTACAATTGCAGAGAAAACGGTTTTCAGAAGAGATGGAGAATGTTAACTCTAACATACAATAATATTAAATATACATAAAATATTTTATAAAACATTAAAAATAAATAAGGTATTTTCATTGTGTATATAAGTAATTCACAATTTTATAATAGGAAGTATAGCACATTCTAGAATTTCTGTGAAAATAAATGATGCTGATGATATAAACTATTCAGTGCATAGAAGGTATCAAGCTCTGATTTCATTTTATATAATCTATGTGAATTATATAATCTTTAACTTTGTTATTCCCATTTTTTAATGAGAACACAGATCTTCTAAAGAGTAGAACACAGATCTTCTAAAGCAAAAATTTGACTATATCAAAAGCTTAAATTAATAATGGAACCAGAATTAAAAGTCAAGCTAAGACCACATACTTGCATGGTTTACAAATATACCACAACCCAGAATATTCATTCATTTGATAGTGCACAGTGGAATTGTTTAGGGTTCTAGGGAAATATTAGTAAAAAGAATTGATGAAGATCCTATTTTGGTACCTCATACCCTAGAGAGAAGATGCGGATGCAAAATAAATATATAAACAATGTAAGTATCGTTAAAAGGGACATGTGACAAGTATGATTTGCAGGGTATAGTTTGGATTGATTCATCACAGAGTACTTCCAAGGAGGTGACACTTTATCTGAATCCTAAAACTTAGAAAGGGTCCATTCATGCAAAGATCAGGGTATAAAGAAACAAGCAGCAAATATAACAGCCCTATGGCCCGAAGGCCACGGGAGACATTTTAAGAGTAACAAGATTAGCATGGCTGGAGTGTAGGAGTAAAGGAGAGAGTGTTCAAAAGTGAAATTGTAGAAGTTGGCAGGAATAGGTAAATAAGCCTGCAGCAGTTTAAATGATGTATTTAGATTTTATTTAAGTACGGTGAAATCATTAGGAGATATTACACATAGGAATAATGCATTATAATTTGTATCTGAGACAGCTACTCAGGTTACTATATGGAGAATACATTCTATCAAGTCAAGGAGAAAGCAGGCAGACTGACTCGGAGGCTACTGAAGTATTCCAAGTGAGAGACAGCTGCACCTGGAACTAAAGGCGTGTCAAAGGAGACGGTGAGGCAAGGAGAGATTTGTTGCAGATGAAGCCTGATGAGCTAGACCTACAGAAGAAGAAAGAAATGATTCTAAGGTTTTTATTCAAACAAATAAGTCAGCTGTGGTTCCATTAGCTGGCATGGGAAAGACTGAAAAAGAAATACGTTAGGAATGAAATACAGATCTGTATAAGATGTGGTACACTTCAAGTCTCTTTCCAACATTTAATTACTTTAAGAAGCTGAAACTATAAATCTGGAGTGCAGTACAAAGGGCAGAACTGGAGTTTGAGAGCCGTAAGCATAAACGCTATTTAAAGTTAGCGACAATGATCAAGTCACTCGGAAAGAGGACGTTGGTAGAGGGAAAAAGGAGTCTTCAAGACTGAGCCTTAGATCTCCTAATGGCTACAGATTTCACAGAGCAGGATTATCTGGCAAAGGAGATACTTAGAACTGCTGTAGGAGGAAAAGAGGCTTGTGTTTTAGGGAGGGAAGGGTCTACAAGATTGAATGATGCTGAGAGACAGAAGTTAGATGAGCACAAACATGTGGCCATAGGATTTGCACAGAACATGTTAGGAGAAGAAAGTATGAAAATATGTTTTATAGAGCAAGGAAGCTGAAGGTTAGCCCTGGAACAGCTTGGCCTGTTGGGCCATATCCAGTGCCTAGTTGCAGTTATTGTGAATGTAGAGGACAAGCCATAGTCATCAACCATGTTCTAGCTCTCAAAGGCAGATGTGGAGTAACTGGATAATTGGATTTAACAAGAACTAAGATTTTGCCTGTGGAGTACAAAGGGAGAGGGGTTGTTATAGACTCAAACTGTAAACAAGTAAGAATGGAATCTATCATAAATTGTGATAAACTTTGTATATGTTTAAGTGTTTGTATTCGATCCTCTTTCACTCAGAAATTCCCTAAGAGCAGAAAGATACCTGTTTTCCCCTGTATTTTTGCCTTCCATAGAATTTGTTAGACAAAAATTAAATTCTCAATAAATATTTCTGAAACATTTGCCAATGACGCAGTTTATTAGGTTTTTCCCTCAGGGTCTTCCTCAAACACCAAAATCTCACAGTGTTTTTGGGTGAAAGGGCACCAGAAAGCTCAGGAAAGACAGGACTCATTAACAGAGGGGGCGACCCTCCCACGGGGGTAGGAGACTCGGGTTTGTAATGAAGTTTGTCATGTGGATATTAACGCTGCTCATTGAAAGGCAGAAGTTATTGTTTATGTAACTCCTTGCCAAATACATAAAACACATTTTTCTCATGTTAAATAATTCTTACTAGTTTGACAATTAACTTTATTGACATATTTCTCAACTAAAGAAATTTTTATTTTCTTTCCAACATAAACCTGCTTATCATTGAAACCTTAAAAGTTGACTTTTGAAATGATGATTATTTAATTCCAATATTCTTGGACCTATAACTCCAAATAGGCTTTTAGGCTGCATTGAAATGTAGTATCTTTTAGGGGCTGGGGATATAGCTCAGTGGAATAAGCGCTTGCCTAGCAAGCGCAGGGTCCTGAGTTCGATTCCCAGTACCGCAAAAAAAAAAAAAGAAAGAAAGAAAGGTAGTATCTTTTGTCCTGTGCCATGTTTTAGCTAAGAAGGCTTAACGCAGCCGTCAGTGTTTCCAAGTTAGGGGTCACGCTGAGCAAACATGGGAAAATGACTCATCTACTTCTGTTCCAAATGCAGCCGGAGTCCTGTGGACTTTCTTTTTATTGTTTTATTTATAGCAGCGCCATTTTCCTTATCCCCTCATTTTTCTGTTTTCCTTTGCTTCCCTCCCATTGTGTGAGGTAATTTTTATTCCATTTTCCCTCATTGGTTTTTGCCCTTGACATTGTTTGCAATATTTAGCATTCCAGTTGTAGCATTTTGGAGGTAGATTTCAAAAGCAAATTATTTTATCCACATGTAAGGCACTGGAAGAACTATAGCTCAAGAAGTCTTTTTTCATATGTAGTTAATTCTGGGACATTTTTATGATTCAGAAGGATCACTTTACCTTTATGTCATTTATGTAATGTAATACTTTAGTAGGAGCTTTACACTTTTCAAAATAGTAAATGTGTGTTTTTATGCTATTAATGCTTTCCCTATTTCAAAGAGTCATGAAGAGCAAACAGGGAGGACAATCCTAGTTATTTCTATTTTATACCCATGAAAGCAGGCGCAGGAAGGGCACATGAGTTGCCCTGAGTTGCTCAGTAATTTGCGTCCCAAAATCAGTGATTGTCCTGCCATGTGAGATATGTATCTGTGTGTGTGGTATTTCTTACTTCCTTGGTAATGTCATGCCTTTTGTCACTTGTATGCATCTGTAATATGTGTGCTGTTGTTTTCTGTAGTTTGTAGTAAGTTCTCAAACTTAGTGAGGATAATTTTAGGTATCATTTTAGTCGTTTGAAGTTTCCAATTCATACAGGTTATAATGGCTTTCACTTAAAAAAGTTTTTCCTTTATTAATCATCTATACAAATTTCATTCTTTAGTACTGATGTAAAATAGGCGTGAAGTATTTGTATCCTTCAACAATGAAGCCTAAAATAGATATGGCCTCACCCGACCTTGGATGTTGGTTATCCATGGTGTCCATATTTTACAGCTAATATAGAATCAGGATACTCCTTAGGTGAAGATAAAGGAAAGATTTATAATTTATGACACATCAATATTTCATGCACAGACCCTGTGATACCAGCTGGGCATGAACCCTAAGGATTTCTTACTATAAACTTGAAGACAAAATACAACATACCGCCGAAAGGGGCCTTGTAAAGCACCTAGTCCAGCTCCCTCACTTTACAGATGAGAAAACTGAGATGTAGAGAGAGCAACCTCCCCGACGTGGGATGCAACACTAGTTGACAACAAAGCTGAGCTCGGGGGCTCAGTCCTGACGCTCCAGTGAGTGCTGTTTCCAGTATGCCGGATTGCCTCCCCAGCAACCCTTCCGTGGGCACCGCTTCTCGAAGATGAAGTATATTAAACTCACATTTGACTGCTAATCATTTTCTCAGCAGCTCTATGGTATTTCATTAACTGCTGCATGTAACACTCTGACCTCTCACCTGTATTAACTTGAGCTCATTAAACTTGAGGCCAGTAATAAACGGGACCAGACTAATTCAGATATTTTGCTTCATATGTGTTCAGCATTTTTCTAATGGTTGCTGTGGTGCAAAACACTTTTCTCCCTCACCATTTGTGCGTAAGAAAAGCAAAAACATAGATTTTGAGAAAAGGAATATGTATGTAATATGCCTTTTGTGTTAATAAAAATATATTAAAAACCTTACATAAAGCTTTATAAAGAATACAAAGAAATGGGAGTGACAGCACAGTTCACACTGGGATTTGAATCCTGGCATTCCCATTACTGATGGTGAGACTTGGAAAAGTGGCCTGGCTTTCCTGAGTCTCAGTCGTCCCGTCTTTTGTGAATGAATACAAATATATTAACCTCCTAAGGCTGCGGTAGAGAAGGTACTTTACAAAGAATCTGGTGTACAGCAGTGTTCACTAAAGGTGCTGCTGTGCTGAAGAGGATGGTGATGGCTGGGTTCCTCCTTCATGGAATTTATAGTCGTATCTCCCCCTGCAGCTGTTGTTGAGGAAGCTGATTCCCCCTCTCGTACCCACCCCCATCATCACTAGAATATAAGCAGGGAAGGAATGAAAAATGGCTTCTCTCTTGCCCTGACTAGGTTCTCTCCGAACACTGCTTTGTGTTCATTTGGACTAACAAGTAACTTGTCTAAAGCTATTCAGCACCCAGGTAACCCGAGTTCCTAATTTTGAAAGTTTGAGATGCTGACTTCACAGGGGATGGTGAGAAAGAAAGATCATTTCAGAAAGGTGACGTGCAAGCAGGGGAAACAGAGCCCTGTGGGAAGCATGGCCATGTGAGGTGACTTCGGGGAGGGTCGCCGGAAGGGTGAGGGGGTGGTGGCTGGTGGGCAGCGCGAAAGTGAAGAGCAGTGCTGAACCCTCGCTGTGGGACTGTGCGGTCGGCACTGGCTCCTTATTGCCCAGAACACCGTATGAGTGCTCAGAGGTCTTCAGAGGAACAGATTCGTTGGATAGATTTGAATATGAGGGAATTCAGTGTACATGGAATCCACAAGAAGAGCAGACATCTTAACTTGATAAACAAGTGATGCCTTACAATCCGAGTGGTACAGCACAGGATGCCGAATGTCACATGATCACAACTGAGCCAATAGTTTCTCTCCCTCCCTCCTTCTCCCTGGCCCTCCCCTCCCCCCGTTCTCCCCCTTCTGTGGGATTGTGGGTGATCACCTCCCAACAGCAAGAGGTGATAGAGGAGGAAAGGTCTTTTTCTAGTCTGCAGAGGAGGAGGAGAAAAAGGCAGAGGAATTGCTTACTTCAGATGAGATCAGGGAGATGTGAAAATGTGGGAAACAGTACACGATTTTGTAGAACACACCACCTGAATGAGGCTCCAGCTGTGTGAGCAGTGAGTCTGTTTAACGGTGATGCAGTGTCAGACTTCTGTAGAACTATCAAAGGAAGGCAAGACTGAGTGCCACTGTTTTGGACGTGGGTAATGGGAAGGCCCAGACCGGCGTGAGTGCTGCCTGCCCTAGGGGCGTGTGACCGGAGTGGAATGTAAGCGGCAGGAAATATGAATATGGTATATGAGGAAAATCTGTTCGAAAGTAAAGAACAGATGGGACGAGGGAAAGGAGAAAAGAAAGAGGCAAAAATGTATGTATGTATGCATGTATGTATATACATATATGCAGGATGGCTAACATGGTTCTACTATTGTCTTATGTCACTTAATGGTAAGGAATAGTTGATGAGTGGTTGTTTGATCAATCTTGTATGTCTATATGTGTTCTCCTGAGCATACACTCTGATGATATCAATATTCAATGCAGTAACTAATGTTGGTTTTCTGTTGCTTTGTCTATAATTCAATTCTGATTATACTGTTATTGTGCTACTTTGTGTCTCTTTGTTAATGCTTTCCATTTTTTTTTCTTTCTGTTGTTGATGTAGTTCTTTTTGCTTTCACACTTTAAAAAGAAAAATTATATATAAAAGAAAAAGAGGAAAAAGAAAACGAAAAAGGAAGGGATAATTATCTATGTATGTAAGTAAGTAGGTACATATATGCAGCATATCTAACATAGTTGTACTACTGACTTAGGTCACTTTATTGTAAGTAATAGTTGGTGATTAATTGATCAATTTTGCATGTCTATATCTGTTTTCCTGAATATACACTTAGAAGTTATCAATATGTAATGCAACAACCATTGTTGATTCCCTGTCACCTTGTCTGTAACTCAGTTTTGATTGTACTATTCTTATGCTACTTTGTGTCTGTTTGTTAATATGTTTTTGTTCTTATACTTTTAAAATAAAAAAAAAAAAGCAGCAGGACAGGGCTGCTGTTGTCCCTTGGTGCTTCTGTACTACGTCACTGCTTTGCTCCCTTCTTCCTGCCTTAAACTGTTTCTGCCCTGTGACGCCCTCTGTGCTGCCTCCCTGCCTTGGAGCCAGCCACCTGCGAGGCAAAACCTCCACAAATAGCTACCATAAACCTTTCCTCCTTACCTTGGCTGAGGCATCTTGTCTCAGCAACAACGACAAAAATAACTAAGACACTATTGTAATCATTTTATGGAATCATTTCTGTATGACTATTTTTGGGTTGCAGAATGAATCATCTGAGTTTCCCTTCTTATGGGGAGATCCACTCTGATATGCAAGTGCTTTGGATTACAAGCGTGTCTCCAGAATGAATTATGCTTGAAAATCACTGTTTTACTGTATAAGAATTGGCTCACTTGATCATAGAGGTCAAAAAATCCCATGGTACACCATGTGCAAGCTATACAATGAGGAAATGTAATTGTGTGATTCAATCTGAAGCTGCAGGCCAGAGAACAGAAACATGGGGCAGGGGGCTGGAGTGAGTTGCTAGTTCAAAAGGCCAAGAACTTGGAGTTCCATTTTTAAAGTGCAGGAGAAAGTCGAGGTCCCAGTTCTAGCTCCAGGAAAGGAAACTATTTGCATTGTGTCCATCTTTTCATTGGATCTGGGTCAGCCCTCAAAAAATTGGATGATGCCAACCACATTGGTGACAGTAGACCTTCTTTACCCAGCCTGCCAGCTCAGATACTAATCTGGAAACACTGCACAGACACACTCAGCAAAAATGCTTTACAAGCTGTCTATTGTCACTTAGCCCAGGCAAACTGACACAAAATTAACCATCATGCCATGGAACTTTTTCTCTATTTCCTGCCACAACAGCCTAAATGATAGTAATGATGTTATAGGCCATCTCACTTTCCTGCTATTATCAGAACCTTATCTTCAATATTCTGGGTTATACTGTTCTCTCTGTCACATCCATGATCCATGATCACCCCTTCCTTTTGCTACTTTAGGGATCTGGTGCCGCCTAAGAAATAAGACCCAGGCCACTGCACCCAGCACTCGGAGCCCTTGCTAGGGTTTCCAGATGTGCCCACGTTTCCCCCCGAGGCAGTTGCTGTTTCACCCACAGAAGAGTGAGCTCATCTCATCGATTCGCTGCTTCACTCCTCTATGTCTCTTTCCTCCGACAACTACACATTAGTTCCTCCCTTCTAAATCATTCAGCATAGTCAATGCCTACTTCATTATAGAGCTTTTCTTATCCTCTGCTGGAACTAATTGCTCGGTGTCCCTGAGTTACATCACCGTATTTGTGGATCTCTTCTCTACTTGTCCCACTTCTCCTCATAATTAATTACTTCCATAATCCAGATGTCAGCTGAGTTCACCCTATCCTGTCCTTCTGGAGGTGCCACAAAGTCCTTAGAAACTGCATTCTCCTGGTCACTTCTGGCTATGGGTTCTTGCTCCCATTAAACGCTGCTCTCCCTTAAAACTTACTTTCTGTTGGCTTCTCTTCTCTTTAGCTGTATGTGAACCCAACCATGAAACTCAGTCCTTTTTCCCTGATTTTATTTCATATTTCTCAAAGAGGCATGGAAGTATGTAGTAGACTTTATAAAAAAGAGATCATGGGTGTGGACTTAAGTTACGACAACGTGCACATCTTGGAAAGAATATTGGTTCTCACTTTACAGAAGTTCCTCAGCCATCATTCATTCGGGCTCTGTACCTGGGCCCTGCGCGCTTTTATCTCTTCTGGTTCTTTCTCCTCCCTCGCCCTCTGTTCTCTTCTGTTCTCCTTTGACTTCAGTATCATTCGGCATTTCTCCCTACCTGGGGGTTGGAACATCCTTTTTTGGTTTCTGAATCATTGCTTCCAGGACCACATCTCTCAAATCCTAACCTGACAGTGTTGCTATAAAAATTATTAATTTAGGCACTGACAGTTTGTTACTTTAGTGAAACCCAGTATGAATCATCTAAATACTATTTAAATATTAAAGTAAACTTTTTACCTCAGTTCTTTGAATATGAGTCAGTCTTCATTACAAAGCTATGCACTGCTTTTGTCCTTGTGGCCCCACACCCAGCACCTGCACCGCAAGTCCCCCCACCGTCGTCCTTTACTGGCATCTGTCAGCGCTGGAATTTCTTCTCTGGATGGACGTCACTTCCCATCCCCTCCCCTGCCACGTCACATCATGACAAGATGTGCTCGGCTTGCTTCCCACAGGGCAAGGTCCTCACCTTGTGTCTTACTAAAAAGTGCAGGGGATTAGCAGTCTGCTGGCTCCCAGGTGCCTCTTCCAAAGTGTCAACTCCCTCTGGTGTTTCTTCCACCCGACAGACTTTCTCTTTCCTGACCCTCACACCTCTGTTGGCACTGGAGCTGCGCTGCCTTCACGTTCAGCACTTGGCTCAGATGTCAGCTCCTCCAGAGGATCCCTGACCCCAGCCTGGGTTATGTACACATTCTCATTGTGCCTGTAACAGCCAGTGTCACCTCTGCCATAACGCTTGTCAACTGCAATTGTTAATAACTATAGGTTCTTTCAGGCCACAGACTGTCTTTTATACATGAATTTGATGAGTCTTGCACTTTATAAATTTTTTTCATTTCATGAAATTACAAATGTTATATAGATGTATAACTTACCTCATGTAATTTTCTATATTAAAAGAAACTATATAAAAATTTCTTTGTGAAAGTAATTATCCAAACAAGATTTTGTATGTGGACGGTGTAGTCATTCATTCATTTGTTAAGTTTTTTAGGGTAAAGTATGTCCCTGTCATGTGATGGATCAAAAGCTCTCCATAATCTCAAGTGGGGAACTCGAAGTGCTGGGAGCCATAATCAGGCTGTGAGGGAAGTGTGTGGATTAAAACATGCCAAGGGCGCTGGGGCACCACAGGTCCCTAACCCTGGGCAGGGTGGGGAATTTGCACTGTCACTCGGGGGTTGTGAGGACAGTGAAACTGAAAGGCCAGTTTGGCCTGTACCAAGTTGAAAAAGAAAATGGGGCTGGGACATTGCCAGCAGGGCATGCATGACGAACAGAAATACAGAGCCTGCTGCACAAGGCAGCACAAGCTTACAGGCACGCACTGTACAAATACCATTCCATCTAATGCTTATACTAACATGATGAGTCAGATACTGTCACTCTCATTTCATTGATAAGGAAAATTAGTTGCAGAACAGTTAAGTAATAGGCTCATAGTCACAGGGATAATGAGTACAGAACTCTAATTTTCATGCAAATTTGGCTTCTAAATCAGTCCCTAACCATTTGTGAATGTCAGCTTTCTACTTAAACTATGAAATGGGCTGCAATTGCTTTTGACTGATGCACACCTCTAATTTTTGACCAAGAGTTGTATGTTTAAATTTATCTGGTTAAACTAATAGTCATATTTCCTATACTGTGTGTCTCCAACTCCAGCATCCAAGTGCACCACTGGGTACCACGCAGCTTGTGATAAGACATAATGCAGGGAGCGTCCCTCTGTGTGTCTGCTGTTGTCTTCTACTGTCCAAATGTGATCATGCCTTAGAAGTTGCTTTCTGCTATAACAGTGATTAAGCATTACACACCAACACACATGGGTAAAGTCTGAATTTCTGTGTATAAACCACTGTGAAATGGATTTATACACAAAAATCAGTGTCAATGTAAGTAGTTGAATACATTTATAATATGGGGAGGGGAGAAGTACTGAACTCAGACAATGTAGAGCAGAAAAGAGACCTTTCTTCTCCACCCCTTGTGGTGCCTTGGGTCATGTCTGGTGCACAGTAATTGAAATTAGGGTGTGTTAAGAACTCTGTGTGAATCACTTCATTTAAACCCCACAGCGGCATTTTACACAAAATATGACAGACTTCAAGAGCCCGTTGATTCTAGCCATTCTACCACACAACTGCCACATTTTTAATCCTTTTAATATATTCAGAAACTACCCCAGTTGTCTTTTGAGTTGTTTGAAGATAACTTTCTAAGATGTAGTTCTTTCATCTGCTCTCTGTTGGTCAGTCTGTTGAATTCAGTTTTCCAAGTCCAGCAAGTCCACAATTTATGAGCCAGTTCCACTCCAGGAGCATGTTCACAAATCAGATTTGTTTGTAAGTCCAACAAAGTTGAACCATTCCTTTGACTACATAGAATGTAAAGCCTAAAAAATACACACAAACACACACACAACACTGTAGATAAACTAGTTTTACTTTTACAGCTCCCTTAAGGTGGTGGCACAGTGCAAGGTGAACTATTGCCACTTTCACAGTGTCCCTAAATGGCGGTGCGGCACGGTGCAGTGCAGAGACCAGCACAGAGGGCTTGCAGGAGTGAATTGACAAGAAGCCACCACCTGGAGCAGGGAGGGCAGGTGCGGGACAGTGGGACTGAAGGAGCATCTGCAGTAGGAGGCGGAGGGCACGAGGGGACTCAGCCCACATCTGATGGTGTTGGAGCTTCACAGGAAGAACCCCTTGCCATTTCCTGCACTGTGAATCTCTGGGTCTTTGGTTCCATCCTCCTCTTGGCTTTCTTCCCATTGCACTGGACCTCCAATTCCATCAGGCCCTGATCAGTGAGCTCCTCATGTTCCACATCAAGGAGTGTAGTGAAGTCGTCCTCCTGCAGGTCTCACTCCAGCTTCTTGCTAAGGGTCACTCAGTTGCTGATGACCCCTGTGGACTCCTTACCCATCCTTCTATGAGGTTCATGCACAAACTGTGGTATCCTCCCCCAGAGCCAGCCTGTCTCATCCATGTTAAAAACCTGTTGGGGCAAGTGAGCATCTTCATGAAGAATGTTGCGCAGTGCTGATGGGAGTCCTTGGGCAGTGAGGCAGCTGCAGGAGCGGCCTTGCCACCTACATTTACATCGTGGAAGGTGGCTCGAGCCTTGCCCCTGCGAAATCACCCACAGCTGGCAGTGAAGATGCGCCCTGCTCACCTCTTTTTCCTTCAAGTCTTCAAACAGGCTTTTAGACTTCCCTGAGACAAGCATTAAGTGGAATGGGACTTGGTACCGATCCTGATCCCAAATCCACACGGAAAAGTGTCTCCTTCTCCTCTATCAGCGTACTATGCTTTTGAGTGTTACTGTTGACTTCAATTGCACAGCAGACCTCACAAGTTCCGTTCTTCAGGACAAATGAGTCATGTTACAGGAACAAGTAACGGCTGCCGGCTCTTCACTTGGGCTCTCACTTTGTCTCTGTGGTTACTGCTTTGCACTTCCAAGCCGTGCCCTCCACGTCACCACTGCTCTCCTCGTGCTTCCCGACATGCCGTGCTCTGACCCAGTGCCGTGCTGTGCGCCATTGCACTGTGCCGCGAGCACACGGTGGCATCCCCGAGACGGTGTCTGGCAGACACGAAGCTGCTTTGAATCTGTGAATGTTTGCAATGGGAGGTCTGTTCTTATCTGTAAAAGTTCACAGCTCAAATGTTTGTAAGTTGTAAGTACAATAACTGGAAACAGTTTTTATATCATTCAATTTGACACTACCCTCTAATGAATAGTAAGACATACTTATAAAGTTTATAATGATGATAATTGCACACATATTAAATGGATATTATTTAGCCTTTAATGTAGTACAGGACCATTCCTGGCCCACAGTGCACATACAGTATTGTATTTGCTGAAATAATATCAAAAGGCTGATAAATAGTATTATATGTCATTTGAAAAAGCAAAAGATCAACTTTTAGGCACTTGTGACATATGCACTATTTCTATATGCCTTATCCTTCAGTCTCCCAATGCATATGCACCTATATGCACACACTAAGGAGAGAGATTTTTTTTAGTTTTTTGTTTTAAAAATTTAAAAGCTGACAAAACAACAATGAAGACAAAATCAAAACAACAAAAATGATACATGACCTCAAAACAAAATGATAGAAATTTACAATGGTTGCTGCATTACATACTGTTATCTTCAACGAAGTTGCTCCATCCACTAGACATGAGAATGTAAGACTGATCAAACAAAGACAGTGACAAGTACAAAATAAATAAATAAATAAGTAAAAAATATAAAACACTGGAAATGATGCAGAGCCTCACCACACAAGATGGTAGGAGTTCAGCAATGGTGCTTATACTACACATTATTTTCAGATCAGTCATTCTGATTACCAAATTCAAACCTACAAAATTGGTCAAGAAAAAAGAAAATTGTAAGTGTTAACTGTTCCTTTCAGTAAACCACAGACATCAGCAATACACCTATTCCAGCTATCCTAAAAATAAACCAAAGTAACAAAACAAATACACAAACAAAACAGCGTAGAGAGCAATAAAAATGATACAGAATTTCAAAACATGGTGATAGGGTATGAGCAATGGTTGTTATGTTACATAATGTCACCTTCAAAATGGTTGCACATATAACCAGATATAGGCATGCAAGACTGATCAAACAATTACACATTAACAGTTTCTTTCAATAAACCAATAGATGTTCTAGTACAGTTATCCTAGCTACTGTGTGTGTGTATATATATATATATGTATGTATATATACATACATACATACATACATACATATTTTTGCCTTCTTCCTTCTTTCTTTTTCCTCTCCCCTCCTTCATCCCAGTTGCTCCTTCCTATTTGAGCAGTTTCTTTTCCCTTTTACAATAAGGAGATAGATTTAAATATTGATGGTGCGTATATGTATATGTAATATATATGTATATATATACACACACATGCATATATTATCACCTAGTATAAACCTGAGATACCTTTATCTTTTCACATTATTACCATTTAAATATCAAATAATTAACTTTTCTGGTTGTTATTGTTTCCAATCAGCTAAGAAAATATGATTAAGAAATAGTTACTCCAGTACAGTACTATAGACTCTTGCTATTAACCAAGTTGCTGCTGTCTTCATAAAATTATCCAGCTTAAACTGGATGATACTAGTGCCTGCTTCTATTAAGAACAAGAATCCTTTCCTTCATAATATGCTCAATTAACTTTAGATTTATCTATGAATAAATTATAATCCAAATAAATGTCTTTACCTTAAAGCTTTGCTGGCTTAAGGTATCACCATTGATTCATTACATTGTCACTTTTCTATCGGCAGTGTAATGCTTTTTATATCTGGATAGAGACAGTTTTAGTGTGAGATACTGTTATCTTTAAATGAGTAGGATTTAGCTTTTCTGGTGAGAACAAATTCATCAATGATGAGTCCCTGGAGAAACTACAAAAACAAAAATCACACCATTTCTGTGCTTTGTTTGGTTCATCAGTTACAAAGCAGCTTTTCATACTTCTAAAGAACTTTTTCCTTTGTTTAAGAAATACGGCATAAAAAAAACAAATATGGCAGAACGCTCAAAACCCCTTGTACTCAAAACCTCTTGCTCTGAGTTCCCACAGGCTACAGCTTTCTCTGTAAGAAAACAGTGAATGAAGAGGAATAGCTCTGGCTGCTGCCTCTGTCAAGCCCTGCTGCTGTCCTCCCCTGTGGGGAATCAGTTGACTATGTGTTCAGGCGGAGATCTGAACTAAATGCTGTATTAATCACCACCAGTTCTACATGTATACAGTGGCCAACTATGCACTCTTCATTCTTCTTTTAGCTTTGGGTTTTGTTTGTTTGTTTGGGCAAGATCAGAAAGCAAGTGTAGCTAACTGTGGTATGTGTAAAGTTCTTCTGAGGCAAGAAAGAAGTGATCTTTTATATTTTCAGAACACTTAACTTTTAAAACATTCAGTTCCCCCAAATGCTAGAGCCATGTTAGTGCACTTAGTTTATGAAAGCACTTAAGTATTTATAACTAACGAGGGATGCACAATGCCTGCGGAAGCCTCGAAGCTTGGAAAGCCACCCTCATCCTCTGTCCACCACGTGGCGGTGAGGAACTGGAAGTGAGCCTAATCCGGTGTGAGGGTAGAGAAGCCATCACTGGTATGTAGTGTATGTGTGCTTCAAAGAAAAACTGGGCAGCAGGCAACCTTCTATTTCTTTGATTCTTCTAACCAGTATACTTAGAAAATTCTGTAGGAATCTTTATGTTAAATTGAAGACCTCCCTACAGAAATAATTATAAAAGATTTGCACATTAGAGTCATAGCACTGGAGAGGCTATGTGACATAGCCTTTGGCAAATGAAATCAACTAATGCAAAAGACTACAGAAATATTAGGCTGCTAGATGTTTACCCTGACTGTTTTCCATAAAGTATTGAGAGATTTTCAAATACTTATCATCACCATTATTACTGTTGCAATAATTTGAAATCATAGCTTAACTATAACTGCATTCTTTCTATTTGGATAAAGACTAATCTAAATAGAAACATGTCTTTTGTTTTTTTTTTTTTGAAACATGTCTTTTGATTTATATTTAAAATTTCTAAGAACTTTCTTTTGAATAGTCTTTACAAAACTCGGATAAAATTAATGGTACCAAGTGAGGATAAGATCCAATCAGATCACGTAATGGCTCAGAGGCTGGTCATCCTGAGTGAGAACCAAAGGTGCTCTGTTTAAACACTTACTCATTTGTGATCCTCTTCAAGGGTAAAAGTTCGGGATGTGGGTGCCCTTAATGTATAGGGACGGCGCATTCTGGTAGGGTTTCTATTGTATGACTCAGGCTCACCACCATGAAATCGGATCTGGACCCAAGGGGGCTTTTCTTCACAGCCAAGTATAATCTCTCGCCCTTCATCTGCCCAGGGGGTAAAACATTTCTTCATGAGGAAATTCCAAGAAAACACTGGTTTTATTCTATTAAGGATATCTACAAATGAAAGAAGCACTACAAAACTTATTGTAGGCTTCTAGCAAACCAGCACCCCTTATGTTATAATAAAACATAGCACCCCTTATGTTATAATAAAATAGACACAGACTCCACTCCCCTCCCAGTGCATCATTCCGTACTGCCACCCCTTCAGTGTTACAGCTGAGGAAGCTCTAAGACACAGAAATAAAGTACATGGTCTAATCGGATTGTATGATTAAAAATATGGAGAACATTTAAACTATTTTTACAGAAAAATAATTCTTAAAATAAAAATAAAGCATTTATCACACTAAAAGAAATATTTCCATTAATGCCCCTCAGAGTGGCCCCCTTCGCATACACACACGGACCTCATGGTTCATGCTGCTTTCTGTGGCAGCTCTAGTCCTGTTTCATGTCTTTAGTCGCACCGTTGTGGCTGCTTCGATGTCCTAAATTGATTCAAAATGTCTACCTTTCCCGGTCATTTTGCCTTTGAAGAAAGAGCCGTAAAGCCCTTGGTGCTCGATTCAGCGGGTCAGGCGGATGAGGACGCGTTTTGAGGACGCTCTGTGATGCTTTCGTGAAGCTGCAGCGCTCAGCACCAGCAGTCACCATATTTTGATCGCACTTCGTAAAGATATTCATGAAAGAAGACCTCCAGAATTGCTTTAGAAAGTAACAGGAACAATTTGATATGTATCTTCTGAGCAAGGAGAGGTATTTTGACACATTAATGACAATGTGTCTTTTAATGTAATTTTTTAAAAAATGTAAGCACTCACCATTGTATTTTGATCACATCCTGTATATAAATTAATTTGGCATTCCTAAATTTGTTCTATTCATTTGACTTGTTGACAAGATTTTGATGAATTGATCATGGAACTATCAAGCTTAAGAATTTACACATAATATGTTTTTTGCTAGCAAAAACTTTCATTTGTAACTTACAGCCTGCCTTGATTACAGCATGGTTAAAGTTTATTTTACCTACTCTGCAGAGAGCTCTGGAGCACCAGAGAACTCATTTTCCTGCGTTATGCAGTCTGGCAAGAGGAGGTCAAAGTTTGGAATCAAGGGTGATTTTTCAAGAAAGTACCTGCTAGCCCAGAGATCAGGATGACCTTGGAGTGCTGTAGTTTTCCAAACCTCCATCAACTAGAGAAACAGGCTTTATTCTGCAGAAGCGAGAGGGTGTTTCTGCCATCTTAGAAGAGAGAGCTAACAATTCCAGGTTACAGACTGACACAGAGAATTTGGAATTCAATGGTGTCAATCACAGGCAGGATGTATCAGTAAAAGTGAGGATCAAAGGTTCTAGAAGAGGGGAAGGACGAAGTGAAGAGGAAATAATTGTGGGATAATGAATGGTATGAGGGCATTTTCATGTTAACTTGAAACCACTTAGCATTTTTCCATGATGCCCAGGTAGCTTTCTAAATGAACTTTGTACAGTACAGTTGAATAACCTTGAGAATTAAAGCTGTGATGTGATTTTGAATACTGATAGAGTTTGCTTAAGCACTGTGGCATAGTCTCTGCTTTCATTTCTATTTTTACCTCCCTCATGCAAACTAACATTTATTTTCTGTTCAGGAGAATCGATATTTTTACCACTTTGATTTTTAGCTATTGCAGTAAGTTGCAATCAACATTAGTTACAATCTTTAAAGAGATGTAGTAAGAATTTGAACACAATGAAATAAAGATACAGATTAGAACTTTGGCAAAGTACCTCTGCTATTGACAAGAGCATTTGTCAGGGCCTGCAGTCATGTCTATATCGTACTAAAATGTGATGAAGGGGAAAGTATCAACAAGCTTCGCCGTCTATCTATACATACCTAAGGAGTGGTTTGGCTAATGGTCATTGTTCCAAGCGAGTGGATCTTACTCGCCACTGTGAGATAGATCCCGTGTAGAAATGTATTTTAATTAACATTGTATCCAACAGCTGTGTATTTGGTGAAGGCATTGCAGTCCGTGCTCTTTTCAGTAAGAGCTTCTGACACCTAGAAGACTAGTGGTCCAGGGATGAATGAAGATCCAGGACCCATGAAAGAATCCTCAAACATTCATTTAGGTGTTTGTTTCTTGGTAACACTTACGTGTTTACAGTCTCCTATTTTTCTCTTCTCTGAGCTAACATGCTTTCTTACTTGTGTTTTCCCTTTAGAAACTACCAAGCTTTGGACCTTTTCTTGAACAGCGCAAGAAAATCATAGCAGAGAACAAGATTAGACTCAAAGAACAAAATACAGCTTTTCCCCCAGTTGAGAGACACTGTTTCATCCCCAGAAAGCCTATTCCTTCCATCAAGGTAAAATTCAAACCAGCTACTTACATATGTCTCTTCACTGTTCAAGTTTGCTAATATGCCTTGTATGTTTATTTCCTCCAATATATTTCTGCTTTTTGTGGTGAAAATATTCTTAAAGCCTCTAGAATTCTATATACTAGAGAAAAGGTGTTACATTGTACAAGAGCATCTTATTTGTATATTTTACACACTTGTGTGTAATATATACTTTTCAGAATACTGTGAGGTATGTGTGTCATAGAAATCTTTGTATCAAATGTGTCAGGAGATATTAAGGTAACCTCTTTGTCTTCTCATAGTTGACTAAAAATTATTTTAATCCACAGTTACATCTCATGTTATTTGTGCAAAATAACTAAAATGTCAATATGTTATATCAATAGCACTATGATAGCTTATATTTTATCAAAACTTTCCCTGGTTTAGATTCAAGAAAATGTGTATATTTTTACATCTCAGATTATTCTCTGGGTAAAAAGTTATCACTAAATCAGAATCCTGATTTTTTAAAAAACATTTTTATTCTGAGAGAAATATGTTCATGTTCAGTTGTAAGAAATAATACAGAGTGATACTGTTCACCCTCTACCTAGTTTCTCAGAGGCAGTATGTTGAAAAAGTATAACACAGTATCACAACCAGGATATTGACCCAGACACAATTTACCGATCCTATTCAGGTTACTCTAGTTCTATTACTGTTCATGTGTGCATGTGCATGTGTGTATGTGTGCATGTGTGTGTGTGTGTGTGTGTGTGTGCATTTTTCACATACTCAAGCCTGTGTATCTGCTATCACAGTTAAAATAGAAGGCATTCCCATCACTGCAAAGATTGGTCAGGTTAACCTATAGGATATACACCCCATTTTCTCTTGCCCCTTCTAAACTGGAAATGTTAAAATGGTCATAATAAAAAAGGGTGTGTTACTGAGTGGCACTCTCTCTGGAATCACCATCAGTGAAATGTGGCCCAGAGTCATAGAAATTGATTCTTCTCCTCCCACAATCCACTTTTTTGTTTGAAGCACCAGCTAAAGAGCTCACGCTTAGGTGCTATCAAGCAGACCTCACAGAAATTCATCTTTAGTGACAGCCAAATAGAGATAGGAACCCTTAAAAATTCCATCTGTCAGTGAGGGAAAGCATGGGTCTTACGCTAAAAACAGTAGAGTTTAGGCTGGATGTGGCAAAGTTTGAGCAATGTAGTATTCAGAAAGAAAAAACAGAAGTAGTTGGCCACAGACTCTACCAGAACTTCAAATGCCATAATTCCTTATAAAATGAACACTTGGAACTTTTACCAGAATAATAATTCAGAATCGTCCTTTGAGGTGTTCCTGTTAAATTATTTGTGCCCTGCAAAAAAGATGAGCTGAACAGAGATGAAAAGAGGAGTCCGTCTTCTCACACACTCACAAGCCTTCTCCTGACTCAGCCATATCCTGCTGTGACTGCTGTGCGATCTGGGTTAAGTGGGCATTCTCCAACCTGTCATGCTTAGTTAATCTTAGTTAAGTGAAAGATGTTTACCTCTTGGAGTCTTTTCTGTATGCATAGATACTTTAAATGAAACATACTATTTATATTTGAAATAACAGAGTATTAAGTGATTAAAAAGAATGTTGACCATTTTCAGACCTCTAATCCTCTAATTTAGTGAATATATTGATAATCTAAAAGTAAAACAAAAGCAGAACAACAGAAAGCCTGTAGCTGATTTACAATTTGTAGTTTATAACCTACTTTCCCCTAAACCTCCAAAATTCAACTCAGAAGAATTAAACCAAAGAAATGTGAGGGTAAAGGGTTTTTATTAAGATCAAGAAAACATGGTCTTATTAAAAATAGTTCAGATTTAAATTGGGTGCAGTGGTGCACACTTATAATTCCAGCTACTTGGAAGGTTGAGGCAGGAAGATGGCCACTGAAAGCCAGCCTGGAAGATTGAGCCAGAGTCTATCTCAGAATAAAGGAAAACAGGATAGGGGTGTAGCTCCGTGCTTTCAGGGTTCTTTTATCAGTACCTCAAACACACACACACACACCCCAGGTTTATAGTCCTTTCTTAGGCAGTCTCGCCATAGGGGTTGTCCAGAATGGAATGTGTTGGCATCACTCATCACTGAAGCCAGGAGACACTGCAGACACCATCCTGTCGGCACCTGAGACCACATCAGTGCCGGCGTATTGAGAGCTCGCTCTGGCAGACATTCCCCATCCCCACTGGGCTGTTCACTGCCATGGCCTTCTTCCCAGACATTCCGCCCCTCCCACCTGTTGTTATTTCTGGGCAAATGATGTGCCTTTTCAGAAAGTTCAGTATAGCCGATAATGGTGTTTCCCCCCACGGGAGAGGAGCGTTTTTATTTTTTATAAGCACAGTTATCTTTTTGGAAAATAAAGCAGTGTCATTAACAATTGACTTTCTGCTTCAACTTGCTTTCCTCAACTCTTTGTACCAAAGGCAGGATGGCACGTATTTTAGAGGAAAGCAGAAGGTATGGGACACTGTGTTCACCCAGATATGTCCATAGGTTCATCCTGATGTCTGATGACCCCTGACCTGTGGACTGCAGTGTTGTTAGCAATAGTGAGTCATGTGATTGCATCTTCTAATTACAGTCTCCTAGTGAGATCTACTTTCACTGATACCTCAAGGTGAATTTCCAGACAAGACAGGAAAAAAATTCTCTCTAAACAGTCACAAAAGCATGTAGCAGCTAAGAGCACTAATAAGCCCACAAGTGCTCTCTGCATGTTTAATCCTGAGAATGCCTGAGTTAAATGCTTTAGTCCCATTTTACAGAGGAAGAACTTGAAGAATGTAGGATTGAGTGATTTGCTCAAGTTATTTAGCAAAGAAGTGACAGAATGAAGGATGGACATGAGATTGGGAATTCCTGGCTGAGGAGAGTCAAAGGTTGACTCACAAGGGAGTGATTAGTTAAGTTTAGAATCTTTTAGAAGGGTTATGAGATAGACCTAAGGACGGTCATGGAAGAAGAGGCCTTCACTATGTGACAGTATGAAGATCATTCCAGGGGAACTGGGGCAGAGCAGTTTCATCACGATTTTTCAAACAATCATGTTGTGTTAAGTGGATGTCTGATAAGAGACTTGTAAAATGAAATCATCAGATAGGAAATTCTCTCTCCCCTCTTTCTCTCTTTCTCCCTCTTGATGCCCATTCTTTCTCCCACCTTCTATAGTTTCATTTATTTGTTTTGCTCTAATATTTTAAATGTAAACATTACTGTATAAGTTAACCAAAATCCTACCAGCAAGACTTAACTACTATTAAAATTTAGATTTATAAAATTAGAGACCTTTTTCTGTACTTACAAGCAGTAGCTCAAAACAAACACAAAGTATTGATTTTCTTTTTACATTATGTAACAGTATTATACTGCTTAATAAGATAATTTATTATTTATTTTTAAAATGAACTTATTGCTACATATTTAGAGTGGTTAAAAATTTATATATTAAAAATCATTGTACAACAATCCTTATGGAGGCTTCTGATTGTTTTCTCAAGAAAAATTTAGGACTTTTCATAATGTGTTATTATAGCATTTTGCCAAATATTTTCCAGGAAGAGTGTACAAATTTATATTCCTGTAAAAATTGCAAGGGACAGTCCATTAACAAATTTATCTTTTAATATTAGCTGTTGTAAAACTAAAGTAATGTTTTATGTTCTTCTTAAATTTTGAATGTCTACATACTGGTAAGCTCAGCATGTTTTTATGTGTTTTTAGACAATTTCTCCTTTTGTGAGTTGCTGTTTATCTCCTTTGACCAATTTTCTGTTGGAGTACTTACCTTTGTAGTAGAATTTTATACATTGTTACATATTTTAAAAATAACAGCACTCTGTCAAGTAGGTTTCATACATATGTATTTCTAAAATTGCCATTTGCATCAAAATTTGTATCATGATTGTACATATATGCACAGAAGTGTTTATACAATCTTTTCTAGAAAAATCTAATTTATTTTCCTCCTTGTATTTGCTCAAAAGACTAAACTTTTGTACAATAATATTGACTATTCACCCCATCCAACTCTTTTAGGATTTTAATATTTATATAACTATATAATTCATCTAAAATGTATTTTTATATCAAGTATGGTGTTAATATTAGTTTTTCTCCCCAAAGAGATAATTGTTTGTTTGTTTGTTTGTTTGTTTATGAAGAAGTTGTGGTGTTTCGATTTGCATTTCCCTAATCACCAAAGATGCTGACATTTTTTCATCTACTTACAGGCTATTTGTACTTGTTTTTGAGAAGTTTCTATTTATTTTAACTCCTTGTTTTTTGATGGCATCTTTTATTTTGGGGGCCTATTTTTTTTAGTTCTTTGTATATTCCAGATATTAGCCTTCTGAGAAGTAGCTTCCCATTCAATAAGTTGTTTTTTCACTTCATTGGTTGTCTCCTTTCCTGTGCAGCAGCTTTTTAATTTGATGTAATCACATGTCATGGAAGAGTTGTGTGTTGGTTCTTGGTATTATTTCTCGTTCCATTGAGGTTCTCTTCAGAAAGTCCTTGTCTATGCCTGTGTCTTGAAGAATTTCATCTCTGTTAGCACACAGCATAAGTAGCTTTTCTGTTTCACTACCTCGGTCTCTCATCTCTTTTGGTTTCACTCACATATGTGCTGAGAAATGTAAGTCTGCATTCACTCTCCTGCCTCCCCAGCAGCGTTTGTCTTTTCAAGTCTGAATGTGCCTGGGATTGTTTCTGCATCCCCCATTCTACTCCATTCATCAGCATCTTAGTTACTTTTTCTCCCAGCTGAGACAAACATCCTGGTACCTAATGTTAAAGGAGGAGAGGTCTGTGTGGCTCACAGTGTGTAGAGATTTCAGTTCATACTTGGCTAGCTCCATGGCAGAGTGGTGTGGCAGAGGGGATCAAGGAAGGGAGCCAGTTTATGGCAAGCAGAGGCGGCAAAGCAGCAAGCAAGAAGCGACAAGCAGTGAGCACAGCAGCTCTTTCTGTCCCTTGCATTTTGTCCACCTTTAGTGTGGGTAGCACTCACACCCAGTCTGGGGCAGCGGTAGTCCTAGCATCGTTCTATGAATCAATCGCAACATCATGTCTTTGGTCCCAGCACACTCACTAGATCCAGCCACCTCTGGAAAGTCCCACCTATGACCACATGAGGCCTTGCAGGGACACCTACACACAAGCCATGACAGTCGATATGAATGCTTTCATGCAGTACCCTGCTGTTTTTATTACTGTAACTCTGTAGTACAACTTGGAGTCTGGCATGCAATGCTTTCTGTCTTATATGTTGCCTAGGATTTCTTTGGCTATTCTTGATTCCATACAAATTTTAGGAGTGTTTTTTCTAATTTTGTGGAGAATGCAGAGTCTATTTTGACTGGAATTGTATTAAACCTATATATTATTGTTAATAATTGACTATTTTGACAGTATAACTTCAGGACATTTAAATGATTCTTTGCACCTCTCAAATTATAATTCAATGACCAAACATATCACAAATTACATTGCTTACATTATATTCAAATTTTCCATCCTTCAGAAGTTTCTTACTTAAACTTTTTAAGGGTGAATGACAAATGATTTAGGCAAAGTTTGTCATTTAAAATATTTAGACAAAGTTTTAATAAGGATGTTTGATTTCTATAAACAGTTTTATGCTTTAGCAATTGTTCGTTCAATAAGAAACATTTAAGTATAACTTTACACAGAAAAATTCCCAATGAGATATAGAATTCTGGGCAATAAACCCACTAAGTTGCTACAAATCAAGACATCATCTATTATTTTCATGCTTTGGTAAAGACAAAAGTGTTTCTTGTCCTTAATATCGATTCTTTACTTTGACATGTGCTATATAGCCCTGTTTTCTTCTTCAAATTAACCAGATGTAAATGCAAGGGGAAGATGGACCTTGAGGGTGAGAACATGAGTTCGGGAAGCAGAGTGTGGCCTTGAATGATCAGGGGCAGGCTGGAGACTGTCGGGTGGGGTGTCTGTACCCATGTTCTTTCTACCTTCTTTCTGTAACATCTTTTCTGACTCACCTAATGTCTACTGTATGATAACTTGACTATTCATCTCAAAGTTCTGTTCTGCACTTTAACTTGTGCCATCCATTGTGTTGCACCCTTTAACCAGAATAGTCTGAACAGGATACCCAAGGACTATCATACTGAGAGCTAAACTCTTTCAAAGTCCTTGCAGATCTGCTCCCTCTCAAGTCTACTGGCCCAGTAAACAGCTTGCTGCTCATCCTTTTACCTGTGTCAAAAACCTGCAGTTCAGTTTGGCTCCGTCCTATTCTTCCTTATATTCATAAATCTGTCGCTAACACCTAGTGCTTTTTAACTCTTAAATTTCTCTCCCCTTCTGTTCTTTCCCTATTACTGACACCTTAGTGAAGCTTCTTATACGTTTTCTGCACTTTGCAATCTCAGTGGAGATGTCCACGAGTGTGTATTCACTGTGCACTCACCACAGTGCAAGTACTGTCTACAAGATAGGGATACACATGAGTTTTAAGAGAACAAATATCTATCCTTATAGAGCTTAGAATCTAACAGGGGAGAAAGACACATGTTAAAAATTATTTACGGTTCAATCAAATATGTACAAAATGCTGTGGGAGCACAGAGGAGTAAAAGGGATCAGCTCTGCCTCGGGTAACTGTGGAAAGCTTCACAGAGATGGTGATATTTAAAATGGAGTTTAATAAATTAGTGTTAATTAAGCAGAGAATTAATAATGAAAGCTAATATTTATTGAGTTCTTATGTGGCTTCAAGCCCACTCTGTGCTTGTAAATGAGCTCATTTAAGCCTCACAATAGCCCTACAAGATACAAGGTACTTGTGTTATTCCTGTTCTACTGATTAAGAAATTGACAGAGAAGTTAAATAACTTTCCCAAGAACATAATGGGGAGAAAGGTGTGTCAAAGCCAACATTTGATTCCAAAGTCTAGTTCCAGAACCAAGGTCTTAATGACTCTCCTCTGCTGTCCTTCACATGAAAACAAAGCAAAGCACAGGGAGGGGATGGAAGGCGATGCTTCAAGCACCTCAGCACAACTGCGGAGCACAATGTGCAAACACAGCAGCGCTTCTGTGGAAGCTCCATTCACACGTGATCCCTGAGCCCAGCACACAGTGGTGTCAGAGTGATCGGCTCCTTCTCCTGTTTAACAAGAGTCCAGAGAAAGGATGGATCTGAGAAGCAGTCCTGAGGAATTGAGCTCAGGTTTTGGTAAGTCTTAGCAATGTGATTCAGTGGGGTCAGACTGATCAAGCCACTCACTTCAAATAGAGCATCAAGAGAGATGACTCCCAGGGTGACAGGATGACTAGAGGTCCTTGAAAACCAAACTTCATTGCTAGGGAATGTGCTATTCTGCTTTGCTTGACCTCTTAGAGCTGAAAACTGACCTTGAAGGCCATGAGTCCTACTGCCAGCTGATGACCTGCAGCCCTGGCAACAGCCTGGCACCCAGGTGATTTTATCTTTGTCAAATCCACATCTCGACAGAGCATTTACCAGCTGCATGGAGCTATCGATTCTGTGGAGGAAACAAAAAGAAATGGACACTGAGGAATGAAAGGCCAGTCAAAACCAGTGCTGGAAGGCTAAAGGAACAGAGTGAGATAGAGGAGAATGAGACCTGCCTCAAGCAGTGGATGTAAGATGAGCCACAGCCTACTGAAAGCGCCCTGACATATTCCATGGGTTCACTAGTGCAAGAGGAAAGAACTCAGGCAGTGCCTCCTCTAGGAGGCTCTTTTGTCTCCTTGCTGAGAACAACTGATATGCCAGTGTGCATATTTGGCCCAGCCAAATGGGAAACATGCTTTATTCCCAGGCAGCAAATAACAAGGACTTGAGAGTATGCCAAGACTTACAGAGCCCCATGAACGTCCCCACTTCTGCTGATATATATGAGAATAAATTCTCCTTCTCTTTGTGAAGCCAGGGATGTATCTCTAACATCTTTGAATTTCGGGGTAGGAAAATGAATGGTTTAGGGCTACTAGCACTGTTTTCATCTCTTCTCCCTGCTGCTTCTAGTAAGAGATGGACTGCATCTCATAAGACTGGCAAGACAGTGTTGGCAGGAGACCCGTCAGACTGATCGAGTGGTTTATTATTTCAATTGAATTGTGAAAGGAAAGAGAAAAGTACTCAGATAAAACTGTAAGGCCATATTAGATACAAAAGAGCATAAAGGCTATGGCACAGAAAGAAAAATAGCACAAGCCTCGCCCAGCAATTTTCAGCATGATACCAGAGAAACAGGCCAGGGGCAGCATTAATATTCTCAGTTGTCTGTACACCAACAAATAGCAGATGAAAAATTATCAAGCTAAACTTTAAAAACTGTACAGAATTCAGTAAAAATAACATCTTAAATCTTCTGGGGTTGGCTGGGATATGACTCCTGAATGGAGTGTGACACGGGAAGGCAGGGGTTGGTCAGAATGTAAAGCCTAATAGGGGGGCTGCAGGAGAAGCAGCGTGCCCAGAAGCTGTACACTGGCCTCGAATCCACACACCCGAAGGTGGAGGAAATGGCTGCAGGACCGTGAAATGAAAGAAAACAGAAATGTTGTCCTGGGACTACATCAGAGACTTTTTAACCAGATGGTCAATATGGACAGGGAAGATAGAGTAGCGATGTGATCCCATATGGAGTTCAGATGAAAATCCCACTCCAGTAAAGGCAAAACATCTGAAAAAGTATTCCTTTTTCTTGGTGTAAATTTAATGTCAAAAGAGAGAAGAGATAGAGAGAGAGATGGACAGAGACAGACACTAGAGAGGAACAGAGAGGTGGAGACCAATAACAACAGAGAGGCACAGAGGCAAAAGACTCATGTACTTGGTTATTTCTGATTCCATATTAAAAAAGAAAAAGAAAAACTTGTGGAACATGACAGCTAAAGGAGTCTTGAATGAAGTGACCGTTCTGGGCTAGGGATATAGCTCAGTGGAATAAGCGCTTGCCTAGCAAGCGCAGGGTCCTGAGTTCGATCCCCAGTACCGCAAAAAAAAAAAAAAAAAAAAAAGAATTGCTACACGAAGTGACCATTCTGTTAAGTTCAAAGGCTGAAGAAAGGAAGTGTAGACTTAGTCATGCAAGTATTTCACACTTAATACATCTAATCTTAGAAAGTTCAGAGGAAACAATAGCTATGATGCCATAGCAGTAACTCTAAGCTGAAGAGAGGTCACACAGGAAGATGTCAAATAGAAATTTGATGATATAATCAGTAAGTTTCACAAGAGTAAGGAAAAGGTGAATAAGCATTTAGATAACTCAGTGTTCAGTAGTCCTGTGAGAAAAGGTCGATCACATTACCAATGATGAGCATTAAAAAATGACATCAAGATTTAAGGATGGGTTAGAAGTACTAAAACTTCAAATGTTTGGTTCCTAGAGAAAATATTAGGAAAAAGCTGAAGTGTAGTTTTGTCTCTTAAAGTAAGAAACAAAAAATACACCCGTGACTTAGAGCAGACAGCACATTGTTAACTTATAATTAGAGAGAACTGTTCCATTCCTACCATGTTCCTGGCATTCTCTTATAATTACCAGAACTGAAAAGGGTGTGGAAAACATATCTGAGAGTTAGAACCTATGATATGGAAAGAGGTAATAAAATCACACTCAGTTCCATTAAATGAGTGTCAAGCTGGTGTGCCCTAGAGCCTGAGGCTGTCCTACACAGAAAGAACCCCGTGATCAGGGCACAGGTCAGCGCTGAATCAGCTGTAGTCCCACAAGCTTTACCCATCTGTCTTACACTAAATTCTTCCTCTCTCACCACTTTTCCTTGCATCTCTCTTTTGTCTTGTTGTACCTGTTTCTCCGGCCCTTTCTGACCAATCTACTACTTCATTTTCTGAATCAGAATTTGTCACTACCCTCCCATCTTGGCATATTTAACTGAAACCTCACCAGATATCCACTGAATCCAAGTTCAACGTCCCTTTTTCTAAGTGGAAAGCTGCCTCGCTACCTCCTACAGGGGACAGCATTATGTGGGACATGAAGAATAAGATGATCCTATATTTTGGAAAGCACTTGTGTATAATTTTACAAAGACCAGTAAACTTTTGACTTGGGAGCAATAATAAAGGAAAAAGCTATTAAGAATCAGCTTTAAAAAAAAAAATAAAAAGAATCAGCTTAAATGTGGTGAGAGCAAACCAAATTATCTCATTTCCAGTTTAGATGTTTTATTAGGTAAGCAGTGAGCATGGAGTAAAACAGCAAGAAAATGTGACACTGATAATGGTACAGACAAGGAAATAACTAAGCGATTAAACAGCCACACCCCAATAATTTACACAATGTATCCCTCTAGGTAGGAGTCTTAGTAAGTCCCGCAAGATGCTGTCCTTGCTCCTGGCCTTTGAAGGGCTCCTACTTGCGGGAATTGGAAAAATGTGCTAATCAAATGTGACGACTTGCAGCAAGAAAGAACAAACAACGTGCCAGAAACAGCTGCAGTGTGAAAACACTTCAGTCATCTATAAAAATAGTCAAAAGTTAATAAAATTATATCAGTCATAAAGAAGGAAGTATGAAATATCAGAGATGGGATCAAGTCCCTCTAGCTCTTTATTGACCCTAAACTTTATATCAAGCAGAAATGTTTACTGATACATCTTTGTAAAAAAACTTTTGATCACCTTGAACAAATAGTTGATAAAGATATGATTGTGCAATACTATAGTTCTTTATAATTGTACCTCTGTGAGCACCTACATTAAAACCAAATGTGCCGTTGGCAATGTAAAGGGTTTGGCACCCCCTATTCTGCACATACATCTGCACCTGAACATTCCCAGTTACCAAGGTGGCTCACGCAGATTGTTCACCCTTTCCGTATCCATACCCTGCATAGAATAATGACTGCGGGTTCCCTAATCTCCACAGATGCATATCCAAGAGGGACTAGACGACTGTATGTCCCTTACTAATTATCTGCCTCTTTCAGTGAACTCCGCATTCCAAGACATATGCTCAGAGATACGCTAAGTTTACAGCATGCCTTCTGGCTTCAGGGTTTTAGACAAATGTCCACATCTTCATCCACATAGAGCGATAATTCATTATCTGTGATAGCCTTTTGCAAAATGGTTTAGATACTTGTTATTCCTTTATCCTCTCCAGATTAAAAAAAACAGATACAATTATCCTAAAGAACTATGGTGAATGAGGAATGAATTTTTAATGCTATATGCTAATAATTTCCAAATACTCAAAAGACCTTTTTAAAAAAAGAATAAAATGTGATTTCACATTAAACAATGATGTTTTTAAATGACAACAGCAAATCTCTAATATTAATTAAAAATCATGTTTAATGTATGGACTTGTTTTTTACAATAAAATTTCTTATGCATATATATTCTTTTGTAAAAGCTATAAAAATTTAATGCCTGTCTAGGGAGGGTCCTAATTAGTGACTTTTAATATTTATTGATGATTTTAGTCATCACAATCTGACTCAGTAAAACAACTGTTTTGAATGATTTGTTTACTAGATTGAAAAATTATTTTCTATCATGTATAAATAATCTTTCACAGCCATATATTTGCCTCATTCATTTTGTATCTTAAAATGTAAGAAATGTTTAAACATATCCAAATTCCTTGACTAGCCTTTATATGTAAAATTTTCACATTAACAAAAATGTTCAGTAAAAGTTACTACCCCATCAGTGTCCCTACTATTGTGCTTAATACATAGACACACAAAGGACACGTTTATTTTAACCAATGTTTGAGTGTCCCTGTGTTTCAGTGATCTACAGGGACAAGAAATTGCTACATGATACAAAGGCAAATGAAGTCTACTAAAAAATGTGACACGAAGAAACTAGATATAGACAGTCTCTATAACATGAAACAGCATTCTAAACAGAAAATAATGAATGAGTCAGCAGAGCAGAGTTTCTCTGATCATGGTATTTAAAGCAAGCATCACTGCTTGAGCCCTGCTTCATCACTTCCCTGATTTTATGTTACAGTGCAGTCAACTCAGAACCCATAAAATGCATGAGGGTTCAGGAGAAAATGATGGCACTGGCCTCGAATATAGCAAGTATTTCAGAAGTTATCTGTCATCAGTCATTGCTTCCACATAATAGCTAATACCATAGGCCATCAGGAAAGAGAAAGAGGCAGGAAAGACAGGGAGAGAGAGAAAGCAAGAAGGAGGAAGAACAGGGGAGGGGAGGGGAGGGGAGGGGAGGGGAGAGGAGAGGAGAGGAGAGAGGAGAGCAGAAGGGACAGAAAGGGAGGAAGATCAGATGTATGAGATTTTTCTAAGTGAAGAATTGGGAAGAGAAGATGTTATAGAAAGAGGATTTAGCATAAAATTGGACAGGACAGGTCATCCTCAGATGGGTCATCAGAAAAGTGTATCCAGTGGTAACTGAAGTGCATCATGTTTGGAAGTAAAAAAATAAGATAAATAAAAGACAACTTGGTAAGAAATGTAAAATGTGGATGCGGTGAGTCCATGTACTTCATTCCACAAATTTTCCATAAGGCACTGAGAAACTGACAACCTTAAATAAGATAGAACCATCCTTCAAGATAGAACAGGAAACAAAAGCATGTAAAGACGAAACCTACCCGGAGAGGACCCTACAGCTGCATGGAAAGTGGTGAGGAGTTAATGAATGACGTTTGAAGATGGTGGTGGGCATACAAAGAGATTCAGAAGATATTGCAGGTCTAGAACTCAGAAGGTGTGAGAACAGAGGAGATTGGAACAGGGGGAAATTGCAGTGAAACATAACTCTGAAATTCTAAGCAGCCATGATTGGAAAAAATCTTAGCTCTAATCACAAAATTGAGGAAATGTGAAAGAAAACACAGCTTTGTGTCTCAGTGAGCTCGGTGAGTGGTGAGTTTGCAGGGCCAGTCTCCAGCGACAGTGCCCATCATGTGGTGCATAAATGTTGGCCTTGAGCTTCCGAGAGCAGCTCAGAGGAGAGAGATGGGTTTGAACATGAAGTGCCCATCTACAGATACTGAAATTATGACTTCAGCATGTTGAAAAGAAAGACAAGGGCGAGCTGGAAGTTTTCTGTCTTCAGCATGAGAGTACACAAATGAACTGTATAAATAATGTAAACTCCGTCTCAGTCTGAAAGCTCATGGTAATGAGCATATTGTCACGTAGAGCTCAAGGAGAAAAAAAGTAAAGCAGGGTAACCAAGGTCGTAAAGAGAAGTGCAGAAAACAAAATGCCACAGAGAATGTACAAGGTGGCTCTAAGTGAGAGTCAGACCTCTTGGAAAGTGGACCTTGAATTCAAACAACAGATTCTCATTTCAAAAGTTAAAAACAACAGCACAGAATCTTGACGGCGTACTAATTTGACAAACATTGTTACATTCCTCCATTTTGTTTCCTGAAACAAAATGTTTCATATTGTTGATGAAACATCCTCTGCACTCCACATATCAGCTTGCCTCCAATTGGGATGAAAAGCAGAGGGTGGTGTAACTGCCTGAGGGTCTTCAGCAGGGAGGGAGTGAACGAGCATCTATCTGATGTAACTGTTATATCAATTGATTAATTAATGTAAATTAGAATTCTTAGATATGGAAGTATATTGTTCAAGACAAGATAAGTGAGTGTATCAAAGCACATGTCTGAATGGAAATTTAGGGTCCAAACACATTGATATAAATGTATAATATACACAGCATTATTCCCCTAACCCTTGGCAGTCTAACATGAGTGCATAATCTTTTATCATTTTCCCTTTCTTTTAGAACTTTCAAGGTTAAAAACTGAGAAAAAGTAAGGTGCTGCACTTGAAGGCAGTATTACATATTTCTTTCTGTTCATGGAAAAACTTAGGTTATCTGGTAGAAAAGCTCTTAAAAGCAGTTAATTATATCTTATATTTCTAAGCTAAGCACATATATTGCCCATATTTCAGAAATACTTAGGCTATGATTATTATAGACAGCTTATCTATGAAAATATAATACCCAATGTGTCCTATGTTAACACAGTGCAACATTCTATACAGGAGTGATGAAAATTTACGGTGAATGTTTAAATTTTTCAAAACATTATGGTAAAAGACAATTTTCCATTAATCTCTGTCAACTCTCCCCCACTTTGGACACACTGATCCCTCTTGCCTCTCTCTGAAGGAATTCTGGGAGCTGTTTGTGAGTGTCTTTATGAGGTATGATCAGTGACGTGGTGAATGCTGCTGCATTGCCACCCAATAGACAGGCAGGCTGGTAAAACGGGGTGTGTCCTCGCCCACTTCCTCCACCAGATCTGGTACTGTGCAACTTCTGACTCCACTCAAAGTCAAAGTGAGCATAAGACATAAACAGTTGAGTGCGTTGAGAACGTCGAGGTAGCCACGACAGCAAGAGGCAGTATTTCAAAGGGGACCTAGGGCAGTATGGCTTGTAGTATGATAAATTTTCTGTAGCTAAACATCCACCGTATTTTCCAATCATAGTCATAGAAACAAATTACCACATGGAAATGCTTTAAAATAACCCCCGGAGCTAATTCAGTGCCTTTCTTTAGGATGTAATTGGAGCAGCACTGCAGTACCTTGGCCCGTTCAGTGACCTGAGCACCGCGGAGCAAGTCGTGGCTGTGATCGACGAGGAGCTGTGCATCAACTGTGGGAAATGCTACATGGCCTGCAGCGACTCTGGCTACCAGGTGGGGACGGGCTGGGGATACACCACCTGCAGCGACTCTGGCTACCAGGTGGGGACGGGCTGGGGATACACCACCTGCAGCGACTCTGGCTACCAGGTGGGGACGGGCTGGGGATACACCACCTGCAGCGACTCTGGCTACCAGGTGGTGGCGGGCTAGGATGAAGATGTATGCATCAGCCCTCCTCCGATTCCCAGGGCAGGAAACATCTTCTGTTGCTAATTGTGTGATTCAAACAAAATGTGACAAATATTGCCTCTCCTCATCACTACCTCTTTCTGCCCTTTCACCTTTATAGCACAGATTTTTTTTTAAGAAAACCATAACTTACACCAACTATGCCACTGTTAGGTCCATAGTATTATTTCAATAAAATTCATTGCCCATAAAATTAGAGGAAGAAGCCCCAAGGAAAAGAGATATTCACACAGAATTATGGACATTAGGAAAGTATTATGTTTAGTACCTAGGAAAAGGAGAAGAACTACCATTTATGTACTCTGAACATACTTGGTTCCTCAGCCTAGAGAGAATTCTCTTTATATATTGATTGAGCTCTTACTACAGTACAAAGCGAAAAGCACTGCCCTACCCCCTGGCGGTGAGTTGTGTCCCAGCAATGCCGTGAGACGTACTGTTGGCCCGTGGCGGAGTCATGGGTGCTGTCCAGATCCTACTCCTCAGCTGGAAATCCGACACGGCACAGAAGAGACAGGAGCAGCCGCACTCCCTGCGGGTGCGGGGTCCTCCTGCAAAAGTGTCCTGCGAATGTCTCCTGAACTTTCGTTCCTTCACTTATTCATTATACCATGGATATCAACTACTCTCTTAATAGTGTTGATGCAAATCTGGCCTTGAACTGGTTGACTTTTAGAAATAAATTTAAAAGGAGCTTATAACATTGCCTTTAAATAAGTTTTTCCTTGAAGTCTTAATTTAGTGTGCAAGGAGAAAGAGATTTTTAAGATATGGAATTTAGAGAAAGCAAATTTTAAAACTTCAGCTACTAAACTCCTAAAAATTGCTAGAAACTATAGAACAAGGTTATTTTATGAAAAATATAAAAGTATAAAGAAGTATAAAACTAAAAAATAAGATCTTTGCAAGAAATTATAAGTAGAATTTTCTACCTAAGTGACAAAATAGCCCATCTTTAAAAAGTGAAATCCTACAACTGTGACAGTGTTGGGGTGTTAATGCTGTACTAAAAAAAAAATCTTAGAAGTTAGAGCTCCCACCCTGAGATTCCAGCTTTAGCACAGCATAGGCAGCGAGGCTCCCTTTAATGAGAAAAATCATAACTATGCAATGGAAAAGAGTAAGAAAGACCTTCTTTGACTTTTCTGCCTCAAAAGAGAAAAGTCACAAAACGATTGAAAGATTTTCACACTTGATCCAAGTAGAAGGTGGACTGAGACGCTTACTGTCCGTCACTTTAGCTCGGCGCCTGCTCCTCACTCCAAGGTCTCAGTGGAAGCGCGGGGGCTGGGGATATAGCTCAGTGGAATAAGCGCTTGCCTAGCAAGTGCAGGGTCCTGAGTTCGATCCCCAGTACCGCAAAACAAAAAACAAAAAACAAAACAAAAAAAAAGGAAGCGCGGGATTTTCTCTGCGAGTGAGCGCGAGGGTGCTGTGTAGCTCCTGCCTCCACTATGTGTCCCCCACCAAGTGCTTTCCGGGTAGAAAAGTCTGCATCTTCCACTGAGGACTTATGTGTTGGTTCCACTACGAAAATGTTTATAACACACATATAATCATTATGAGTTATATTTAAAAACCCTCATCCATCATTTCGTTCTGGCTATCTTTATTGGTTATTCCAGACTGCTGTATGCGGGAGGGAGAGAGGAAGGCAGGCAGGCGGGCAGGAACGAAATTACACATTTCTTGGGATTCTGTGCAGTTTCACAGCGGGCAGCCTCGCACTGGTTCTGAGGGCTGAAGAGCTCCACGGCCCAGACTGGACGCCAGCCGTCCTGTCTCTGCACTGAGCGCTTTGTCCCTGTCATGGTGAGACGATGCCTAGCACTGGCTGGGAAGTCCTCAGAACTCAAAGCACTTAAGCTACTTTTTGTCAGCTCTTTTCTTGTACAAACTACATACGGTATTTAAGTCCAATCAGATGTGTTCATTGCTCGTGTGAGAGTAATGCTTTTCCACAAAACGTGAAAAGGGGAAGGAGACTGTGTGAAACCAGCCCTGCATCTTCAGGTGGGGAGTACCCTGTCCTACCAGGACTGGTGGGAGCTGATCTCTGCGCAGAACAAAGACCACCGCAGCGCCACTGCGCTATGAAAGGTCTCCCTGCGCAGTGAAGGAAAACGCCTTTAAGGGATTTTAAACATCGTGTTTTTAATCCACAAGGATTTTGTTCCTTTCTCTGTTTTGTTTTTTTTTCTCCCACTGGTTCAGCTGTTGCTATAGTTTCAGTAAGGTGCAGGACGTAGTTGTCTCAGAGCACCCTTCCATTACAGTATGAAAAATGTTGAGGCTGAAATGGGGGCATTCCTGGCCTTGATGGGCAGTAGCGTTGATACACCTTGTTTCTGCTTACAGGCTATCCAGTTTGATCCAGAAACCCACCTGCCCACCATCACTGACATGTGTACAGGCTGCACTCTCTGTCTCAGTGTCTGCCCTGTTATCGACTGCATCAAGATGGTTTCCAGGACAACACCTTATGAACCAAAGAGAGGCTTACCCTTAGCTGTGAAGCCAGGGTGTTAAGGTGATTGGCAAGACAGTTGCTGTGAACTTTGATATCACACACATGTGCTGATCTTTTAAAATTACAATCGTTGGGTTCTTTCTGAATTAAAAATATGTACATTTCTAAATAAATTTCTAAATTTAAAAAATGCATAGTGCCAGTGACCAATTACAGTTCATAAAATGAAATAATTCTTTTCTGAGGATAGCTGTTAAATTGCTGTGAAGCAGTTAATTGGATGTTCATTGTCAGTTATCTATTGTGAAAAATTAACTTTTTCATGGCAATTAGTGTGACAGTTTCCAAATTGCCCAGTGTTGTGCTCTATCTTTAATTTCTAATTGTGAGTGAAATTAAGCATTTTGAAACAAAGTACACCTTAGCATACTAGAAAGTGTTTCCAAGGAAACATTTTATAATTAAAAATTACCTATAATTTTATACTGTTTCCTAGAAAATGTAATTAGCTCCAAAGTACAGATGAAGAAAATCAAATAATTATTTAGTATACCAGGCAAACAAAGGCTAAAAAGGGTTTGCAGAACTGTATGAAGGTCCTTTTCATGGAAATGGCTTCTTTTTGGCGCCTGATGAGAAAAATGAGAATATTTACTAACTAAATACTGTGTATCACTTGTGCCTGAGAGCTGTCCACAAGGCTCACCAACGGACCACGTGACACTCCCTTGAATGTGCCGCCTTCGCTCTGGTGAAATAAGACGTTCATGTGGGCGCAGCGCTGGTCGATGTGGCCCTGTCCTGTGCTCTGATCTGCTCTTTGCTTTTAATAGCAATTTTCATGATTACAGCAATTAATGTTCCAACAAAGCCCCGATTACACAGTGCAGGGTCATGTACTTCATTATTCGAGAGTGAAAAATATAGTGTTGGTAAAATATATGCAGTGTGAAAAAGCAGTTTGGCTACTTTTCTATTTTAGTGTTTATGAAAATACCAAAAATCATGGAATAAATATATTTTTTTTCTGATATTGATAAATAACATTTTCAGTTTCACTATTTTCATAATCAATAGCACTATTAAATTCACGTATCTTTTCATGGAATATTTTCATGTGAATCCAGAAGTAAAATTTATGTGATTTAATAATACCAAATAAAAAACTATAAAGCACATTAAATATGGTCTCTTTTGCCTCCTTTGCAAATACAAACTCATCGGTGATTTAGATTTTGAGGTAGAACAGATTTTGATTAGTTCTGCAGTGAATCCCACTCAAATGCATATTAGTTCAAATCTGATGGCAGTCTATTTCTTTAAATGGTCATTTCCTGTCCCTCTTACACTGTTTCTCAACTAAATCCAACTCTGCCAAAATGCATTTCCCACAGAAAGCAAGCTGGGCTTTCCATAGCAGTCAGTGGGCAAAATCAGGTGGGAAATACCGGTTCGTCTGCAGGCACCATCCTGATTCCAGGGCACCTCCAGCCCTTAGCACTGCTCCCTGGAGAGGTCTGTGATATTCATGCCACCTACAAACTTCCTTCCTTCCTTGGCACTGCTGTCAGGAGGAGGGATTGTAATATTTGGAAGTGGTAGCACTTAGCAAAGGCTTCCGGTTTTCTGGAAAAGTAATTTTTCAGAGCTACATGGATGCCATCATCATGTACCACCCCTACCTGGGACTAAGAGAGTTTGTCTTGGACTCATCACCCTTGGGAATAGTATGATGACCTCCAACTGGATGCCTGAGTCTTCTGCAAGGCACTGACTGCAAGGCAGAGACTCTGTAGAGATGAAAGAAACAGTATGACTCTTGCATCCTTTTATCTGAAAGAGAGGAAACTGTGCTTCAGCTCTTTTTTCAAACCACTTGGGGGACACTAAGAGTGACCGAGCCTTGAATAAGGCTGTGATGATTCTTGATTTTACACTAGTTTCTTTTTCATACACATTTCTCTGTTCTGTTTACTTGTTGTTTTGCACTGAAAAGATTTTTTTCATCCATGTTGTTCATAGAAAACATAGCTTGGTTTTGCCTGTGTGTCCTGCATGCAAACTCAGAAGAGAGGAAGTACAAAAATCACATTCTACCCAGCAAAAGACCACTGCCCCATAGCTTCTGCACACACATGTACATGGCTCTTCTGAGTGGGAGCACAGCCAGACTAGAAAATCTGGCTAATGAGTATTTCCTAACTAAAATCTAAAACACTGTAGAATGTTCTGCCTGTATGGTAGTTAGTTTTATGCATAAATTTAACTGGACCTCAGTACCCAGATAGTTTGTGAAGCATTAGTCCAGATGTTTCTGCGAGGGTGGTTTGGTATGAGATTTATATTTAAATTGGTAGAGTCGGGATACAGCTCAGCGGCACAGCACCTGCCTGGCAAGCATAAGGTCCTGAGTTCGATTCCTAGTACCAAAAAAATTTGGTACAATCTTAAGTAAAGCAAACTACCCTCTGCACTGTGTGTGCCCTCATTCAATCAGCTGGATGCCTGATTAGAACAAAGGCTCTCCTTCCTGAAGGGAGAGGGAATTGCCCCAGACACACCTTGAAACCCATCTGAAGACTGGCTCTTCCTGGTTCCTCCTCAGACAGACTTCAGATTTGAACCATAACTTCCTCCTGAGTCTCCAGCTTGCTGACCCAAAATATCAAACTTTGAACTCACAAAGCTTCTTTAGTTGTATAAGCAAACTCCTCAAAATTTCCTAGTTAATGAAATTCTGATGCTGTTTCTCTGGAGAGTCTTGGCTAATGCCACACAATTATTTCATTTGAATGTTACAGAGATCAAAGATAGTTGCTATCATTTTTGTCCAAATGAATGAAGACATTGGTGGTTATACATTCTAAGTAACTTGTTCAAGATCTCATAGATACTTCTGTTTTAGATGTCCTTGGCTGTGTCCAGTATATACCTGTGTTCATCCAGCCACTCATCCAACAGATATTTATCACATTACTACTAATACAAGTATGTGACTAGAGCTGACAGTATAAACTCAAATAATGAATGTTCCCTGTCTTGATCAGTTTGAGTTGCTATATCAAAATGCCATAAAATAGGTAGCTTTGCAAAAACAGAATTCTTTCACTGTTCTAGAGGCCAGGAAAGTCCCAGACCCCGCCAACTGGTTTGGTGTCTGGTGAGGATCAGCCTCCTGCTCACAGCTGGTGCTTCTCTCCACCTCTTGTCCAGTGAAAAAGGCGGCGAGAGTTGAATCAGCTCCCTGAGCTCATTTACAAGGGTACTGATCCACTTGTCAACCCTCCACTCTCACATCCAAGCACCTCTCACAGCCCTGTTTCCTAGTTCTAACCCTTAGGGACTAGAATCGCAGTGTACTCACTTGGTGGGAACACAGCAGAACATAATACCCCTAACTACAAGGCACCGAAAGTGCACGGGGGAGATAGGTTTGTAACAGTGGTGCGTCATATGCAAGGGCTGGGAAAGCAATCATGAGAGAAGGAATGTCTAGAGCATATTCTCTTGACACGGTGATGACTGAGCCAAGGTCTGAGCTTATAAAAGGACTTCCTAAACAGGTGATGTGAAAGGGACGTCTCAAACAGCAAAAATAAGAGAAGCCACAGAGGTGTGAGAAGGCTGGGGTGTTCAGAGAATCACAGGAGCCTGGCGTTAGCTCGGGAAGGAGAAGGGGGTGAAAGGTGGGGCCTGGTGGGGCAGACACAATGGGAGAGAACTGCAGAATTCATTCAAAACCATTAAATGTTTCAACTGGGAATGAGGCAGACATAGCTCCTGCCTCTACTCCCTCGCCCTTGCGAAGGTTGCAATGGCCTCTTCTCTTCTGCATGGATAATGCCAACACCTGTTCCTCCAAGTTGGACTTACCTTGAAGTTTCTGGATACTTGCTTTAGTTAAATATTGCAGACTCAGTTTCCAAAATCAAAATAGCTATTTCCCCTACATATTATGTTGCCTCCCAGTCAATTACGATATCTAACAATTTTCCCCCTCGCACATATCCCAGACTTTCTCCAGCTTCCCTTTGTACATCAGCCATGATTGATTCCTGCCCACATTGCGCAGGTGGCCCAGCTCCTGTGTATCATCTCACCCTCACTCACCCTGGCGCTCTGCCACCACAGTGCCCCGTTTCACAGAACTCTTAGTGAATTCCTCCCTGTGTTACACCTTAAAACCAAAGTCAGGGGCCCGGGGATATAGCTCAGTGGCGCAGCGCCAGCCTGGCAAGTGCAAGGTCCTGAGTTTGATTATCGATTAAAAAAAAAGCCCTCAGAGTCAGTACCTGTCTGAAAAGACCCCCTAACTACTCCTGGCTTTAACCAAAGTAAAAAGATAAATGCTCTGTATGTTGCTGCGACTTAATTGATTGTGTGCCCAGACAGTCAAACCTCAGCTCCTTAATCTGTGTGATTGCTGCTAACGTCGTTCATAGCTCCTCAAGCCACTGTAGGGTAAATAAGATGATGCAGTATAACTAGTGGCTTCAAAGAATAAGTGTTGTAGTTTTAATTTTGAAAAAACCTATGTGAAATCTTACAAAACAAATGTTTTGAATGCAAATTATATTGTCCCTTTTATGCACTGTGATTTTAAAATCAATATGTTCATACCAGATATAAATATTACTGGTTCTTTCATTAGTAATGGATTAAATAAAATCATTAATGTATTTCCTTTTAAATATATTTATACTAGATTTCGTTTGATCAGGTTATACTTTATGGTAAATAGAAAATTTTGGTAATAATAAACCTCAATAACTAAGATGTCATCAAGTATTATGAGACAAAGGTTACTTTACATTAAATACCCAGTGACAGACTTGTCACTACAAGAAAATAATTTCAAAATTTATCCTAATTTTGTATAATCTTAAGGAAAAACATTATCTGTAGAAAAACATTACTTATAAAAGCTTTTATATAAATTAGCATTTTAAAATGTTAAACAAAGTTTCTACTATTGTTCTAAAATCCCACTGACAGAATGTGACAAAAGTGCGCCCTAACTAAAGCGCCCATCTAACCGCTCTGGGGCTGAGTGTGCGGAGCTTACTTTCCTATGCCATAGATGAAAATTCTTTCTCTAGCAGAGTTTTAAAATTCCATTGTCAAAAAGAAATGCCCAAGTTAAAATGTAAAGAAAACATTTCATTAAACTACACAATAATCTGGTTATGTAGGGGTTATTGGTCCTATTTCCTAGATTGGGGGGAAAAACTTCAAAGATGTTGTGTGTTTTACCCAAGAGGATGAAACCATCCACTCACCCACTGCTCAGCCCAAAATACACGTTCTGTAGCTTCACTCTCAGAAGTACCAGCTTGTATGAAAGTAGGTGTTGTTTTCTACACAGGATATTAGAATCTGATTTTTCCCCTTTGCAAGACTGTGAACTTGAATATGTAGACCACTGAAATTTAATTCCCTTATCTGTAGAACAAAGGCAATAGTTTTACACTTAACAGGTTAGATATAAATTTAATGACCATTAGTATTTTTCATGAGCATAAAAATTTCAAATGTAAATTAAAAAGACATAAGTGCACTATGTATTAGAAATCAAGATCAATTTTCAAAGTAAAATAACAAATTCTGCCAAAATAAATATCCTCATAATAAATTTAATACATACATATGTATGTACATAATGGGGAAGGTAAAATATGCAGTGGACCCTCAAGTTATGACCAGCTTCATATATGAACAACTTGAGCTATGACCAGAATTTTAGATTTAATTTAAAAACCAAAGTCTTGAGTTATATATGGTCCCTATGCTGGCCACTTGTGCAATTGTAAACAAAGGCTCACAGTGGCAGAAAAGCATATGCACATATATGTAAGCATCAGTCTGAGCCCAAATGCACGTGATTATGGATGTGATTTTGGTCAGTGCTTTATGATGATGACTGCTATTTTTTGGTCCCCAAAAAAGTGGAAAAGAAGCTAATGAAGGAAGGGAAGGCAAAGAAAGCAGTCACCATGGAGAAGAAGGAAACTGTGAAGAAATATGAAAGGGACCTTTCTGTGACCAATCTCACTAATATTATGTCAAAATCCACCATCTCAACATTTTACAGAGAAAAGATTTATATAAGGAAGCTAGTGTTGCTAAAGATGTTACTAAAATTACAGTATAGGAGACAGATTGCTAAGGTTGGGAAAAGGAGCCTGAGCCTTCAGTTGACACTGTGGTTTATGGCATGGTCACTAGAGCAGAGTCCATAGCTTTCAGGTAGACAGTAGTGATGTTGAGGAACTGGTGGAGGAGGACTCAGAGGAACTTCAGCAACTCCTGGCCAAACAACAGAGAATGGCAGCTGAAGAGCTTTCTGAAGAAGAGAGTGAAGATCAACAATCAGTGCAGTGAAGTTCTTCTTCTGAAACAAAGGAAATCCAAAAAAAAATTAGGGCTACAAATATTTGAAGAGAAGACCCAGCCAGACAGAGAAAAAGCCAATTGTTGTATTCACTTGCTCAGTGACAGTATCATATCATACTACAGAACAGTGTTAAAGAAAAGACAGAAACAGATAACCTTGGGCCAGTTTTTAGTTTTTAAAAGGTTGAGACCTGGTGAGCCAGAAGCAGGTAGACTGCAGACACTTGCAAGGAGAGAAAGGACATCAGAGCCAGATTCCTGATGTTCTTATGGAAGAGAACTATCCTTCTAAATAGCCACCTTCCCTCCTGCAAGCCAAAGGTGTCAGCTTGAACGGTGATCACATGCAGTGTGAAACTGTTGTTTCTGGTAAACTAGGCACACTCTACAACTTTTTGGTGAACAGACTAGGAAAATTATTGGTGTTTCCAGTAAATTACACATGTTACATAACCCTTTTTATTATAAAGAGGCAAGTTAAGGGGTGCTTTGGGCAACTCAGAATGCATACTGGGTAGTCCCTTTATTTCTTTTTTTTTTTAATTTTAAAAGTAAAAGCACAAAAACATTAACAAACAAACACAAAATAGCATAAGAAATAGTACAATCAAAACTGATTTACAAACAATGTGACATGGACTCAACAATGGTTGTTGCTTTACCTATTGATATCTTTGAAGTGTATATTCATGAACACAAATACAGACATGTGAAATTGGTCAAACATTTAATCGTCTCAACAACAGGAAAAAAAAAAAAAAAAAAA